>PVLC010001595.1:0-32187 GCA_004027655.1 Graphiurus murinus | reverse complement strand
CAGATGTTAGGGAGAAGATGGGGCATAAGAGGGTCTCCAGATGAAAAAAGTGACCCTCGATAAACAAAGAAGTTGATTTAAGCGAAGAAGATGGACGGGGGGGGGCATCCTAAGGCACATGATGTGCTTACACAATTATATCAAGGTCACTCACTGAACTGAACTTGACAGGGAGGGAGGGCGAGGGAGGGCGAGGGAGCGGGGTGGGAATTGGGGAAGGGGTCAGATGAGAAATGTGTGCACATTTGTCTCTATCAATTCATACCTAACAAAGATGTATACATACAAAGCACGAACTATTACAATGAAAAAATAAATAAAAATAAATTTAAAAAACCAGACAAGCCGGGCGTGGTGGCGCACGCTTGTAATCCCAGCATTCCGGAGGCTGAGACCGGAGGATCCAGGTTCGCGGCCAGCCTCAGCTACCTAGTGAGACACTCCGCAACTTAGTGAAACTCGGTTTCAAAATAAAGAATAAAAAAAATAGGGCTGGGGTGTAGCTCAGAGGTAGAATGCCTCTGAGTTCAATCCCGAGTACCACAAAACAAACAAACAAACAAAACAAACAAACAAACAAACAAAAAACAGACACATAGACCAATGGAATAAAAGAATGGATACATCATCAGCAATCAGGGAGATGTAAATAAAAACTACACTAAGATTTGATCCCCAATTAGAGTAGAAATCATCAAGAAGTCAAAAAACAGTAAATGCTGGCTAGGATTCGGGGAAATAGAACACTTCACTGTTGGTGAGATTGCAAATTAGTGCAATAGCACAAAAGTCAACTCAAAATGGGTCAAATAAGTATAAGACTTGAAACTTTGAAATTTCTAGAAGAAATCAGGAGGAATACTTCAAGATGTAGATACAGGCAACAACTCCCTAAATGAGATTCCTATAGCTCAGGCAATAATATCAAGAATAGACAAATGAGGTTATATCAAGTTAACAAGATTCCATACAGCAAAGAAAAAAAAAATGGAGTGAAGATATAGCCTACAAAATGTGAGATAATGTTTGCCAGAGACTCTTCTGAGAGAGGATTAATATTTAGAATATATAAAGAACTAAAAAATATTAATAACAAAAGAACAAGTAGTTGAATCCGCAAATGGGCTGAAGGTCTTAACATGTTTCAAAAGAAGAAATACAAGTAAACAGTAAATATATGAAAAAAATCATTGCTTTTAGCTATCATGAAAATACAAATAAAACTATATGGAGATTTCATTTTACCCCAGTCAAAATGGTTATTATAAGGAAAACAAAACAAAAAGAAAATAACAAATGCTGGTGAGGGAGTAGAGAAAAAGAAATCCTTATATACTGTTTGTGGGAATGTAAATTAATACATACACTAAGGATATCAGTATGGAGGTTCTTCAAAAAGCTAAAAATAAAACTGCATTAAAATCCAGCTATACTGCTCCTTCATATATATATATGCAGCATACCACAGAGATACCCACAACCCACATACCCCTGTTTATCACAGCACACAGCACAATTCTCAAAAGAAAAGTTACAGAATCAGCCTAGGTTCCCATAAAAATGAATTTTAGGCAATTGGGCCAAGATGGAGACTGAGAGAAGCACCTCATCTCAGGTGCTGTAAAACTCGAATCAAAACTGCCATAAAAGTAGCGTCTTGACAGAAGAAAAAAAAGCAGCAAAAAAGTGAACAAAATAAAGAAAATTGAAATGCAGCTGAACACAGCCCAGGAAGCAGACCAGGGAGAGCTAAGAACCAGAATGGGCAGAATGGATGTTTTAAAAAGTTCTTTATAAAAACAAAGTCAGCAAATTAATGGTGTTGGAGATTTTTCCCTAACCAAATGAAAAACTCTTATCAACGTCTTCAGTTTCTACCCATTAAATGATCTGTTCCATCCTTGAGTCTGAGAATCCTTGATATTTTTTTAGAATTTTATTGGTGCAATATAATTACACTTTGTTATAATTACACTTTGTAGTGAGATTCAAAGATGCTTTCATATATGCCACAATGTCTCCTGGTGTGGTTCCTAACTAACCCCATCCTGCTACCTGCTCCTCCCTTCCTGTACATACTAGTAAAGTTGTTAGGGATATAGGCATGATATTATTCAGTCTGTTTTCTTCTTTAACCCTCCTTTACCCCCTTCCTTCTACTATTCTACTGTTCTCATACCTTTTATCACAGAGTCCCTTTTCTTTCCTAATTTCTCTTTAGCTTCCACTGATGAGATAAAACATGACCTTTGACTTTCTGAGATTGACCAGTTTTATTTTGCATAATGTTATCTAGTTCTGTTCATTGACCTATGATGCATATTATCTCCTGTATATGATTTATAAAGTTTACAGAGTACAACTAGATCTGAGGGCAACTTAACATATTCAGCCACTAAGAGTATGAAACAAGGTCATCTTAGAGAGGAAATTTCCTGGGGTGAGATGTAGATATTTCTTTTGCTGTGATTTATATCTCTTGCCAACTATATCTCTATAAAAAAGAATATCTGATTATTTTGTGTTAGAAAATAATTCAAAAAGGTTGAAAAGTTAAATGATTGGGTGATTTTCTCAGGATAACACAGTGAAATAGGAAATTAAAATCCAGCATTTGGTGAGTGAGCAGTACTCTAGTAAATGCTGCCAAGTGCATAGAGACATACTCAAGAAAAATAAAATATGTTTTATATATATAAATGAAATAAAGAATATTAATCTGTGAAAAATCTTATTTAAAAAACAGATATTTCACCTCTTCCTCATACAATTAGAATAATTCCAAACTTAAAAGAAATAAACTATGATTATTGTAAATTATCTTACATTTATTGGTAGTGACTGAAACATGTTATTTTAAAATACATTATTTTAAAATAGTAGAAACACAAATAATAGTGATTAAATATAGATTTAAACATTTTAAGTTGAAAATTTGAATTTAATGCCAAAAGGCAGGACAAGGATCTTCCAAAGTTCTAAACCATTCCTTAAAGATAAAACATCAGAAGAATTAAACATAGGCATGTCAACTGAACTCCATGTCAGTTACCATATGGAATTAAGTTAATTGTCTTGCAGACTCATTAAACATTTCTAATTATTTTGACAAATTTGAGGAGTGTTAGGCTGATATCAAAAGACTTGGAGAAGTGAAGAAAGCTTCATAAATAGAAATGATTGATTAATTAAAATTGGTGAAACTAAAATAGAAGTGAAGTGCTATGCATATAAATGAGAAATGAAAAGAACATCAAATCCATTACAAGGTAAAAATGGTGCTAAGATAACTGTATTTTTATAGTGATATGCATACATTTTGGCATAAAAAAATGTATGAGAAGCAATAACATCATTATATAATGGATATCATACCAATTTTATGCTTGAGTGTATCTCATTTAATTCTAACATAAATACTATTAAACTGTTCATAGTTATTCTTAATTTACAAATAATAGCTTCTATGTATTTCACAGAAAGACTTGCAAGCATACATGAAACAAAATAAAAAAACTAACAGACCCTCCTTAGAGATGGAGGACAAGTGTACTGATCTTGTGAAAAACAAAACAAAACAGCGACTGTAATAATTCCATGCTTAACATTGCTTGTCACATGAGATATTCATTCTGCCAAGAGAGAAGGACATTTCTTTAACCCTATGTGGCCAAAAAGGAAGCCATTAGACAGATGTATTTCAATGGTGTGAATCTACCTAGAAAGTGTTCCATTGGAGTTTGTCCTATAGGGACCAAGAGAAAGAACCATATTAAATTTAACCGAAATCATTATTACTTCCAGAATGTTTCTTGTATTTTTTAAAGTTCCCATGGAAATGTCTTTGAGGACTGAATTCTTAGGTGACTGGGATCCAAATATAAATAACAGGGTTAAAATTTAGTGATACAGAAACAGGGACTTTATTTTCTCTGAAGGCTTTGTAACAACCAATCCACTATCTCAAAAAAAAAAATGCAAGTAAGAATTTGTGTTAGCTTCATAAATTGATCCCTCAGAAGTCATATTTGGAAACCAAAGATAATCAGCTCTTCCTACTGAGGCTAAAAAAAATTCCTTATTAGGAGTGTTTGCCAATCCACCATAAGAATGATTCATGTGTGGATAAACCAGATGGCGGCGGCGGGGACACAGGGCGGGAGAGGCGGTGGTGGCGGAGGCAGCAGCCAGGCTGGCGGTGGCCCCAGCTGCGGGGTGGGCAGCACCCGCAGTGGCATATTGGATAAGCGGAAGATTGATGATAAGCCTGTAAAAATTGACAAGTGGGATGGATCGGCTGTGAAAAACTCCTTGGATGATTCTGCCAAAAAGGTACTTCTGGAAAAGGACAAGTATGTGGAGAATTTTGGTCTTATTGACGGTCGCCTCACCATCTGTACCATCTCCTGTTTCTTCGCCATAGTGGCTTCGATTTGGGATTACGTGCATCCATTTCCAGAGTCCAAGCCGGTTTTGGCTTTGTATGTTATATCCTATTTTGTGATGATGGGCATTTTGACCATTTATACCTCATATAAGGAGAAGAGCATCTTTCTCGTGGCTCACAGGAAAGATCCTACAGGGATGGATCCTGACGATGTTTGGCAGCTGTCCTCCAGTCTCAAAAGGTTCGATGACAAATACACCCTGAAGCTGACCTTCATCAGTGGGAGAACAAAGCAGCAGCAGGAAGCGGAGTTCACCAAAGCCATTGCTAAGTTTTTTGACCACAGCGGGACACTGGTCATGGATGCATATCAGCCTGAAATATCCAGGCTCCATGACAGTCTTGCCAGGGAAAGAAAAATTAAATAGCCAATTCTAAAAGTAGCTCTCTTTCTGCTGGATCATACTCAATTACTGGATGGGTGGGGGAAGAAACAACTGAAAGTTGCTAAAGTAAGAAATGTTAAAAGTATCCCTGTTTTGTCCTGAAATTTTAGTCCATTCTGGATAAATAGGATTTTCTAGACAGATATGAGAAGTTGTAGCTCTGATGTCTAGCTGTAGCTTCCTCAGTCTGCTGATTGTATTATTTTGATTTGCTTTTCTGGGAAAGCATTCTTGCTAAAAGCTGTACAAACTTTTTCCTTTGTACCTAGCAGTACTTTCCATAGTATAGCTTTGTGCCATGCAGCATTTGAAGACTCGATTTTTAAAAATTGTTAACCTGTTGCTGACTTTGTGTTAATTCCTGTTTCAACAACTGTTTCCTTGAAGAATTCAGGATACAACTTCTTGTGTATGACAGCCTTCCTTCACACACCATCTTTGTGGTGACTTGGGGAAAATTTAAAAAAAAAACAACCCCCCCCCCACACATAGCTTTTTAATTTGTTTAAAACAAACTGCCTGTTACATTTTGTGCTCTTAACCAATTAAAGAAGCCAGTGGCATTTTTAGTTTTATATTGTCTATGTGTTCCACTAGTATATTCCTCTTGATTTGTGTGTGCCCTTTATTAACTGCCATTTTCTAAAATTTTTTTCAATAAATGGAAAGAAGATGTATAAAAAAAAAAGGAATGATTCATGTGTGTATTGTGTGTCTTTCTACAATATAGGGGAATGTTTTAATGGATCCCATGTATGTCTCTATAAACTAGTTCTCAAGATCTAACATGTTTAGAGAAGTACTCAAAATCCAATATGAACAAAACATCAGTAATTTAGAAAATAACTTACCAAACATTTTACTGGATATACCAAAATAATACATTGAAATCACTTTGGTTGAGACTATATAGTTTAAATTTCTACACTATCTAGTTTTAGCTATGTCTTTTCCAAATAATTTAAGAGATTTGGAGAACATCCAAAACACAGAAATTTAAGTGATCAGTGAAGTCAACACAATGTCTTCAGTGAAGAAAAGGAGCTAAATGTGTATTACTTGGCAAGAAAAAACACAAATATTTAAAAAGTGTGAAATGAAAGAAGTAGAAACAATTATTTAGCATAGATCATGGGAAAATGATCTTATAAGAGAAATAAAATATCAAAAAGAAAAATTTTATTCAGAGAACCCTGAAAACATAATTTCAATAAAAATGGAAGTAAACAAAAGATAATTTTCAGTTAGTAGATTTTATTCCATTAGGATAATTAGTAAGATCTCTTAATTGATCTATAAAATAATGTTTATTGTGCAAAAGTCTTGAAGACTTATGACGATTAAAGAACAATAACAAGTATAATAGCTAAAACAATCTGGCAAAACTGTTCTAACTCACTTAGTATTTATAGTAACTCCATTAGATAGATACTATTATTGTCTTCATTTTCTATATAAATAATCAGAGATGAACAGAGAAAATATGAGAATAATAACATTAATAATTTCTATTGTTATATTATTAAATACCTCTAATATTATATGTTAGCTGTATCTAATAATCGAATTCACATCAAGTGTACACAGTCATGCAATAAGTGATTGCTATTTGGGCTACTATTAATAACTGAGCAAAGTAATTAAAATGGTAGATTGGTTTGTAATTAGATTATGTACATATGTTCTTCATAATTGGTTTTATAACTCACACAAAGGAACACATACTAATGAGAAGGATGCTATCGTTTATTCTTTAAGTATCCTTATAATTGGTATCTACAGACCAAGTCATCAATTAAAACACTCAGTAATATTAATTACTGCACATATTTTTACTATACATATTTGAGCAAGACTTATGTTGTGTGTTGGAGATATAACTAAGAGAAAAACTATTAAGGCCTTTGTTCTCATGGGACATACAGAAGTACAAACACTGTAGAAGTTGAGAGTAGAACTGTAGTTATCAGAAATTAAGAAAAGCAAAGGAAAAAAATGAGGGCAAGCTGTTGGTGAAGGGGCTAAATGTTATTATTTAATAGGAATAAGTTCTGTAGATCTGGGCACAGCAGGGTAAATATAATTAACAGCAATACATTACATATATCAAAATAGATATGAGAAGATTTTGAATATACTCAACATAAGGCAATAATAAAAGTTTAATGTGTTGGATATGCCTATTAGTTTGAGTTGATCACTACCCATTGTACACTTGAGTCAAGATATCACATTGTACCTCATTGGCATGCATAAATATTATGTCATTCAATTTTTTTTTTAATTTAAAAACCTAGTCCAGCATGATGGTGCAGTCCTGTAATCCTCGTACTTAGGAAGCCGAGACAGACAGATCAAGTTTGAGGTCAGTCTCAACAACTTAAGGAGACACTCAGTAACTTAAGACTCTATTTTAAATTAAAAAATAAAAAAGGATCAGCGATGTAACTGAGAGGTAGAATGCCCCTAGGTTCAATGCCCATCACCCCTTCCCAGCCAGAAAAAATAAAAAACTAAAGCAGTATGTACTAGTTAATTTTCCCAAAGAATATAAGACCAATAAAATAGACAGATAGGTGAACAATAGTAGAAGAAATTGACTGATGCAACTATGGAGGTTGGAAATTTCAAAATCTGAAGGGTGGATGGGAGTCGATGCTGCAGTCCAGGGTACAAGGAAAAGCCAGTTTCCAATTAAAGTCTGAAGAAAGCTATCTGCCGGATATTTCCTCTGGTTGAGATGGAGGAGGGCAGGCAGTATTCAGCCAGTTCTTTTCAGGGGTTTCAGTTGATTGGCTATGGTTACTTTATATTATAAAGACCCATAAGCTTTACTCCAAGTCCACCAACTGAAATGTAAATTGCATCCCAAAACACCTTCACAGAAACACAAAAAATAATTTTTAACCAAATTCAGAGAATCCCTGAGGCCCAACAAAGTTGACAGAAATCTCACCCTCACATACTAAAATAATGACTCAGTGTTTTGAGATTTGAGTAATCAGGAGGTTTTCCCTTAAGAGGCGATGTTTAAGCTGACACATTGATGACAAGAATTAATACCCACAGGATAGTCTATGGGAAGAGAAGTCATCTGTGAAGGAAATGAGATGATAAGACAAGGAACAAGGAACAGAACAAAAGTTTGTGTGATTAGAACACTGAGGACAAGGAGAACAAGGGATGGTACCAGACGGGATCAGAGAAAGGTCATGTAGAGTATGCTATGCAGTTTAAATTTAAGTGGAACAGAAAGTTTACACATGGTTCCCAATTGTGGACAGCCGATAAATCCAAGAAATCAGCATTGGCCCCAGCAGAATTCTCCCTCACAAGCTACATGTATTGTTTGAAATAAAACTTTACCATACATGATCAGTAACTAGCAGCCACAGACATTTATTGAGCATGTAATATATACCAATGACTTTTTAATCTCTGGAGAATCAAAGAATGATGAGCCATCATCCCTAATCTCAGTATATTTCCATCCCAAGCTTAGAGAATAATGCAAAGAACTTTTCACTTTACATGTCTTCCCTATAATTAAATTTTCTTATATGAAAAGATTCTAAGTTATGCATGGAATTACTAATACTGGAGAACTACAGATGTATTTACACATGCTGCCAAAATGAAGATAGTATTATTAACAGCCTGACAACATTTTTGTATTTATTGGTGAAAATTTGAGTATGTTGTGTAAGGCAATGAATTTTACTCTAAAATTATGAATATATGAATAGAACAACAGAACGTTTTTCCCTACCAGTATACCTTAATTATATCATACCCATAATGAACTAAGCTATCAACATAATTTGAAATTGAAGTACGAATTCCAGACTTAAATCACATAGAAGTTGCTTTCAATTTTTTAAAATCTCAGCTAACAAATGTTATATTAATAAGAAGGCACTCAAGTGGTTTAAAACTCTGTTTCATAGGCATTGCCCCCTATAAAAATAATCTATTCAGATAATAAATAAGAGCATAGATAAAGATATGAATAATATTATACTGACTTCAATACAATATAAATGCTTTTTTTGTTTATAGTTGCTAGATCAGCACTTCCCTATTTCTGTGTATTACATATCTAAATTCCAAATTATAACAGGACCAAGGCTTTAACTTCACATTCATAACATCTCCTGAATATTCATACAAATTACTTCTGAAAATACGCTCATTAAAAAGCCCTGAGTAATAGTCCTTGTAAAGCACTTTAAAAATATGAACCTTGTGTAAATGCTAAGTAGCATTTTTATTAGTGTTAAACATTAAACAATAGCAGAGGGAGTAATAAATTTAGATTTATGGCATGGCCGAGGAAGAAAAATATTTTCATAAAGAGCGTCAAAGGACAGTAAAAGGAGATTCAAGGAAATAAAGCTACATGATGCCACAGCACAGAAAAATACTACCAGAGAACATGCCAGACTCTGTCCTAAGAATCTAGCCTTACATGAAACTTTCATGCCAATAGAAATGATTAAAGGAATGGGGGTCAGGAGGAGTAACAATATAACTCACTCTAGTATCTTGTAGTTCAAAATAGCTTCTTCATAAGCTCTAAGAAAAATGGCTCAAGGCTTCCACTCTGCCACCCCCAATTCAAAAAGCAAAAATGTCACATTTCTCAGTTGCCCTTCCTCTGTTGAGCATAAGCAGTTCAAGCTTTTGGGTGGCTACTGATATTGAGAAGGTGAGTTTGGTTGTTCTCACTTTGTCGCTGGACAAAAAAAAAAAAAAAAAAAAAAAAATCATTGGTAGTGATCAAATTTTTCTGAATTCTGAACTGAGAATATCCTTAATTTGCAATTGCTAACATGCTGAAATATAACACTGGGGTTAGGAGTTCTTACTTCCACTAGACCTTTGACCTGAATCGCACCTAATATAATATATACTGCTTAAGTAATTCAAAGGGTAAGAAAGAAAAGATGAAGTTTCAGTGTCATGTATGACCATTATCTGTGCTCTCAATTTATTCACTTTTAAAAATCAAGTAAAGGTCCATATCATTAGAGGCTATATATGCCCGAGGGAATTTTATCCAGTTGATGTCATGGTATGCCCCAGGTCATGAATTCAGAACCATCAATACACTTTGACAGTCAAGCTCTGTGCAGGAAGAAACACAAGTGATAACTATCATCCAGGTCTCTAAAAGAATTTCAGCAGTTTTTGTTAAGACCAACCTAATCCATGCCAACAGTGATATTTAAATTTTAGGAAGGAAGAATTGAGCTATGTTTCTTTCTCTAGAAGAAATTTCCATGGACTCAAAACCAATTTGCATATTACTGTCTCAGAAGTTTTCAGTGTTCTTATATTCATATTTTCACACACACACACACACACACACACACACATTTTAAAGTTTGACATTAGCAGTCACAGAATATGCATATAAATTTTACCATTTAAATCCTTTAGTATGTCGTGGCATAATGTTATCATATATAAAAATAATACCTAGTACATCACTGTCTTGATATAGGTAATAAAATATATAAGAAAAATTCCCAATGAGCCTTAGTTAGCATCTTTTGGGAATTCTATGCATAATTATCAAATGTGTATGTTAAGTGTAATTCTGATCAACAATCTAAAGTTAGATAAAATGCATCACCTAACAGATATAATTATAGTTATAAATATACCTACATTAAAAAAAACCTCAAATACAAAATCTAACTTTACACTTTAGGAAACTAGAAGAATAAAAGAATAATCTAAGTCAAAAATTAGCAGAAGGAAGGAAATAATGAAATTTAGAGAAGTTAACAAAGGAATAAAAAGCAATTTTCCGAGTGAAAATTTTAAAAGGTAAACAAGTTTAACCAAACCTCAGCTAGACCACTAAGATAAAAAGAATCAAATAATTAAAATTATAAATGGAAGGAGAGACATTATACTCAATGAAACAAAAATAAAAAGATCATGAGGAATGATGATGAATAATTATATGCCAACAAATTGGACAATCTAGAAAAAACTTCTAGAAACAAAACAATAAATAAATCCAGAAAAAAGCAAAAAATCTGAAGATACAAATAACAAATAAGGATATTTAATCAGTAAATCAAAAGTCCCTAAAAGAAAACCTCACTGCATGATTGCTTCACTGGTAAATTCTGCAAAATATTTGAAGAAGAATTAATTCTAACTATCCTTAAAATCTTCCAAATTCAAAGACCAGCATCATTCTGATACCAAAGCCAGACAAAAACACATAAAAAAACAAACTCCAGGTCAATGTCTCTGATGAATATGCCTGCAAAAAAATCTTCAACAAAATGTTAATGAGTTGCACACAATAGCATATTAAAGAATCATCCACAATGATCAAGTGAAATTTATCCATGGGATGCAAGGATGGTTCAATATATATAAAGTGATCAATATAATTATATAATATCACCTTAATTTTATGAAGAATAAATCACATGTTCATCTCTATATAAGCAGAAATAAACTTTTGACAAAATTCAAAATCCTATCAAGATAAAAACTCTCAGGAAGTTACATATAAAAGGAACTTACTTCAATACAATAAACGTTATATGATAAAAGTTCACAGCTAACAATGTGAGAAACAAAGTTTTCCCTCCAAGATCAGGAAGAAAACAAGAAAGCACATTATTACCACTTCATCAATTTAGTGCTGAAAGTCCTAGCCAAAGCAATTAGGAAAGTAAAAGTAGTAAATGAAATTCAAATTGGAAAGGGAAAAGTAAATTTACCTCTGTGTGCAAATTACAAGATCATGTATATAGAAAATCCAAGAGACTCCATAATTAATAGATGATAGCTAGCTAGATAACTAGACAGCTAGATAATGGATAGATGATGATGTTAGAAGATAGATCATAGATGATAGATAGATAGATAAATGATAGATAGATAGATGATTAGAGCAAAGTTATAAGACAAAAAATCAACAAACAAAATCAATTGGATTTTTATACACTAATTATAAACTATCTGAAAGCAGAATGTATAAATAATCCTGTTTATAATAACATCAAAAATATTAAATATTAGCCGGGCGTGGTGGCGCACACTTGTAATCCCAGCATTCGGGAGGCTGAGACCAGAGGATCCGGGTTCACGGCCAGCCTCAGCTACCTAGTGAGGCACTCCGCAACTTAGTGAGACCCTGTTTCAAAGTAAAGAATAAAAAATAGGGCTGGAGGTAGAATGCCCCTGAGTTCAGTCCCCAGTACGGCAAAAAAATATATAAGTAAATATAAAAGAGCAAACTTAAGTCAGGTGAAAGAAGACATACAAACTGAAAACCATAAAACATTAATGAAAGAAATTAAAAGACACAAATAAATGGAAAGACATCCTGTGATCATGGATGAGAAGAATTCATATTTGTAAAGTATCCATAATACCTAAAGTAAACCCATATATTGAATGAAATTTCTGTCAATATCATAATGGTATTTTTTACAGACATAGAAGAAACAATCTTAATGATCATATGGTACTGCAAACAACCAAGACAATCTTGAAAAGAACAAAGTTAAAGGCATTATACATCCTGATTTCAAACATATCACAAATGAAGACAGGAGCATCACATATTCTCAGCCAGTCTCAGTAACCTAGCAAGACCCTCCACAACTTAGTGAGACTCTGTTTCAAAATATAAAAGAATAAGACTGGGGGTATAGCTCAAAGGTAGAATGCCCCTGGGTTCAATCGCCAGTACCATTAAAAAAATCACAAAATTAAATTAATCCAAACAGAATGATGCTGACATAAAGATAGATAAACTAGTCCAATGCAATGGAATAGAGAACTTGGATAAAAACCTACATATGTATAATAATTTATCGTCAACATGGGTGCCAAGAACATACACTACAGAAAAAATTCTGTGCCATAAAGGATGTTTGTAAATATAGATATCCACATGCAAAAGACTGACCTTTATCTTACGCCTTATACACAAAGAAATCCAAAATAAGTTAAAAACTGAAATGAATGAATGACCTGAATCTGTAAAATACCTAGAAGAAAAATCTTCTTTACATTGGCCTTAGCAATGGAATAAAATACCAAAAACACCTGCAGTAACATGAAAAATAGACAAATGAGATTATATCCATCAAAAAAACTTTTGCATAGCAGAGGAAGTAATCAACAAAATGCAAAAGAATTATTAGGAAATGGGAAAAAATATTTGAAAACCATATTTGGAAAAATTTTAATACTCAATATGTAAGAAAAACCCAAAAGTCAATAGTAAAAATATATTAAAAAAAAGAAATGACTAAAAAATATGCAAAGGGGAGGTACTGGGAACCAGAAATTATCAAACTATATGATGTGCATATATAATTATTTCACAGTATAATACATTATTTTGTATAATTATGCACTAATAAATTGTATATATATATATATTTTATTTCTTTAATTATTTATTTATTTATTTATACACACAAATGCTAACAGATATATTAAAATGATTTAACATCATTAATCACGAGGGAAATGTAAATTGAAACAATATGAAATATCACTTCATGTACATGGGGATGCTACCATCAAAACAACAAATGGTAACAAGTGTTGATAAGGATGTGGAAAAAATAATTTTCATGCACTGCTATGGAATGTAAGCTTGTGCCATCACTGTGGAGAAGAGTATGAAGAGTTCTCTCAAAATTAAAAATAAAACCTCCATATGATCCAGCAGTTCCACTTCTGCGGTACAGCCAAAGGAACTGAAGTCATGCTCCCAAAGACATATGTGCAAGCCCATGCTAACTGTAGCACTATTCACAATAACCAAGATATGGAAACAACATAAATGTCCATTGTTGGGTGAATGAATAAAAAAGATATGAAAAATTTATATAATTGAACAGTATTCTGCCCTGTTTTTCCAGTACTAAGGATTGAACCCAAGGGCATTCTTCTTCCAGGCTACAACTCCAGCCCTATTTTTTTTATTCTTTACTTTGAAACAGGGTCTCACTAAGTTGCGGAGGGCCCCACTAAGTAGCTGAGGCTGGCCACAAACCTGTGACCCTCCTGTCTCAGCTTTCCAAGTACTGGCATTACAAGTGTGTGCCACCATGCCCAGCTTTTATTCAGTCTTTAAAATGAAGGATATGCTGCCCTTTGAAACAACACGAATGAAACTGACGGATATTATTTTACATGAAATAAGCTGAAAACAGAAGGACAAATACTATATTACACCGCTTGTCTGAGAACTCTAAATTAGTCAAACTCTGAAGCAAAGAAAAGAACAGTGATTGCTAGGAATTAGAATAAGGGGGAAGCAAGCAGTTTAGTCAGAGCTACAAAGTCTCAGTTATGCAAAAGAAATAAGTCCTGCAGGTCCACTGTACAGCAAAGTCTATACTTAGCAGTACTGTATCATCCACTGAAACATTTGCTAACAGGATAAATATTAAGTGTTCCTATCACAAGAGATAAAAATCAGGAAGAAAGAACATAGTAGGAAACTTTTAGAGGTGATATGCTTATGGCATAAATCAGCATGCTAATATCTAATAAATTGGAAATATTTGGAATGAGAGTAATTCATGTTATTTGGAAAGAAGATATAAAATTAGTTGGATTTAGATTTTAAGAGATCAAATGTAAGGTTAAAATATGAAGACTAACTAGATACAAAAAACACATGAACACAAACCCAATAAAATGTAGATATATCCAAACCAAAAGATGACAATAAACTTTAATTAAAATTATTTCAATCATGTGAAATTGAGATAATAGAAATACATTTAATATATCAGCAATAATAATACTAATAACAAGTATAAAAATAAGTTTAATCATATTTGAAGAAGAAACATGTAAATTTGGGGGAAAAGACCTATATTATCAAATTGAGTAAGCCCCAAATTCAGTTAAGTAATGTTTATAATTGGCAAAGATATAAAAAGTCACAGCAAATAAAAGATAAAATTAATCTAAGCAGATATTAAAAAAGAGAAAACTATTGTAGTTATATATCAGTTGGCAAAATGAACTGAAAGGAAAATTATATGAGAGAAATAAGTTATGAGTGTCAATCACTAACAACTACAATAAATTTCACTAGGAAAATCTAGCAACTCAGTTATGTGAACTCCTAAGAAAAAGGCATCACAGTACTCACAAGAGTCAACTCAAGATGGATCAAAGACCTGGAAATAAAACCAGAAATTTTGGAATTACTACAAGAGGGCATAGGTCCAACACTTCAATATATAGGCACAGGAAGAAACTTCCCAAATAATACCTCCAAAGCACACTTAAATGAGGATCAATAATTAGGACTGTATTAAAGAGCTGCTATGTATCAAAGGAAACATAAAGAACTTTAATAGGGAAACAACAGAATGGGAGCTGCTCCTTTATTAGAGGACTAATATTTAGAATATACTAAGGACTTAAGAAACTTACCACTAAAAAAAAAAAAAAAAAAAAAAAAAAAAAAAAAAAAAAAAAAAAAAAAAAAAAAAAAAAAAAAAAAAAAAAAAAAAAAAAAAAAAAAAAAAAAAAAAAAAAAAAAAAAAAAAAAAAAAAAAAAAAAAAAAAAAAAAAAAAAAAAAAAAAAAAAAAAAAAAAAAAAAAAAAAAAAAAAAAAAAAAAAAAAACAAAAAAAAAACAGTAAAAATGGGCAAGTGAACTAGACTCTTCACAAAAAAAGAAGTACAACTGGCTAATAAATAAATTTAAAAATGTTCAGTATCATTAGCAATCAGGGAGATGCAAATCAATACTACACAGAGATTTACATCTAACCCCAATTAAAATGACAATTATCAAGAAGTTAAAAATAAATTCTGGCAAGGATGTAGCGAAATAGGAACTCTTCTACACTGTTGGTGGGATTGCAAATTAGTGCAGTCGCTATGGAGATCAGTGTGGAAATTCCTCAGAAACCTGGGAATTGATCTACCATATGATCTAGTTATAATAAATACTCCAAGGTATCTTTCTAAAAGGACTGGTATCAGAGTATTATATGATGATAGGTGCATATCCATGTTTATAGCAGCACAATTCCTAATAGTCAAATTATGGAACCAACTTGGGCGCCCATTAACAGATGAATGGATTATAAAATTATGGGACATACTCACACTATGGAATTCTACGCAGCAATAAAGAACAAAATTATGTCATTTGAAGGAAAATAGATGGACCTGGGAGAACATTGTGATCTGTGAGATTAACCAGTCACAGAAAATGAAAGGTCCTATGTTTTCTCTCATATATAAATCTAGGGAGAAATTGGGATTCAAGAGGGACTTTAGATAATGGAGGAGAAACTCCAGCAGAATGAGAGAGATGGTCCAGGCTTAGAGGATAGTGAGGGGGAGAGGGAGAATTAAGAAAGGAAACAATTCCATTGACTTTATATACATATGTGTGCAAACCAATACCAATCTTAAAATAATGTATGGGGGAGAGGAGGGAGCGTGAAAGGAGCCAGAAGGAAGCTCACTAGGTGCTGTGCGCATGTATGTTATGATCATTGTGAACTACATTATGATGTGAGACTGTAATGCACCAATAAAAACAGATAAAAATAAACTTCCATAAAAGTTGGGCCAAAGAAGAGATCAAAGTTAATACAAATATCTGCAGCTGAAAATAATGCCATATGTTGAAATTTGTGGGATATTTATTAGAAGTAATTCTTAGAATAAATTTTAGTGTTTCAAAGTGAGGAATTATGTATAAGGGCTACAAAATTTTATCAGCAATACAACAGTCATTCTTTTGCCCACTCCTTATTCTTTGATTTTAGAACTCATATCTGTGTGACTATTCTAAGCAGGTGAAAATAATCCCAGTGCCATTTATGAGAGGTAGACAAGTAATCTGACTATAAAATTCTACTTGGGGAAACCTGGAAAAGCATTTTCTATTTTAATAACAAAATTTGATATTGCAAGATGAAGTTATTTTATCTGACTGCTTCCTTTTCCTGCTTAGAAAGCTGTTATGAGGATATGATACCAGGAACTACCGCAGCTGTACACTCCCAGCTAGATACCAAAAGTAAGTGTGACATCAGGATAGGCAGGAGAAAGCAAGGGAAAGCATGAGTGCTAAATGAAGCCATCAAGTAAGCTGGTAAACAACAGTTAATCTGCCAACTTCAAGACTACATCATTACTGAGAAAAAGAAGGGCCATATGACTGAACTCTTGATTAGTTCTTTTCCCTCTAAACTCAATACATTCAGGCTATTAGAGCATCCAAGTCAAGAATTTGGAAAATAATGACTAAGTGAAAATAGAGAAAGGGAAGAGAGTCAGTCATAAAGGGAAGAAGAGAAAATCATATGAGAGAACATAGAGAAACAAGAGCAATAAAATTTGCAAACTAGTACATTAAAGAGCCAGCAAATCCAATCAATAAAATATATATTTACCATAATTAGAGATAATATTAGCACTCAGCAATTTTCATGAACAAGGTTATCCTATAAAAGCAACCATATTCCTATATACCAGCAAAAAATAATTACTAAAATGTTCTTGGGTATAATTTCAACAAAAATATGTATCATTAAGGAAGCAAACTTAAAAAATGTCCACAAAGAATTTTCACAAGTACCAACTTATTTGAAAGACAGAAAAGAAAGCAGAAATGCAAATGTGTGCTGCTTTTGCAAATATGAGTAGCTTCAATCTCATAAAGTTGTCATTTCTTTATAAATTCAAAATCCTCCCCCACACAAATGATTATGTAGGTAACATGGAAAACTGATTCATTATTCATATAGGAAAGTAGAAATTCAAAATGTTAATGTCACCCTATTAATTTTAATCAGAAATGTGACTTCTAAAATGTATACTTTTTGGTAACCATTAAGGTTTTCTGGCAAATTTATACATATACTATATTTGTTAAAAATCACAAGATATCTTAAAACAATATGTGTTTTCTCTTTACAGCATAAACTATTTCTGTCTTAAAGTGAGCTTTTTGTGACTGAGCTGTTGTTCTAAGGATGGTTTTCATCTTCAGACTCACTGTGCCCAGAGGGGTCACTAAGCAACAAAACTACTAGGAAAAAGTTATTCTTAAATTTATTTGTGAAGACCATCTCAGTCAAGGAAATTTTGAGGAAGGATAAGTGAGAAAATTTGACTAACAACATGTCAAGATTTTCTCTAAAGTTAAAATAGATAAGACCCCTGGTTTCACCGCAATTATGTACAGAGTAGCTAATGGAGTTCTACAAAAACTCTAGAAACATAACCACATACAGATGAGCATGTGCTTGCATGAGTATGTGTGTGTCACATTGTAATTCAAAATAAAAAATGAAGTCTATAAATGACACTGGAAAACTAATATACCATGTACAAAAGAAAGATAATTAGTTACTTTCTCATAATTGATTTAAAAAATTTCAGAGGAGTAATAACCGTGTGTGTGTGTGTGTGTGTGTGTGTGTGTGTATGTGTGTGTGTATGTGTGTGTGTGTGTTACTGAAGACTGAACAAAGGGGCATTCTACCTCTTTTTTTTTTTTTTTTTTTTGCAGTACTGGGGATTGAACTCATATACTCCCAGCCCTATTTTTTATTCTTTATTTTGAAACCAGGTCTCACTAAGTTGTGGAGTGCCTCACTAGGTAGCTGAGGCTGGTCTCGAACCCAGATCCTCCAGCCTCAGCCTCCCAAATGCTGGGATTACAGGCATTCTACCTCTTGAGCTATATCCCCAGACCTTTTTACTTTTTGTTTTGAAACATAGTCTCACTATGTTGCTGAGAGTCTCACTAAATTGCTGAGGCTGGTCTCAAACCTGTGATCTTCCTGTCTCAGCCTTCCAAGTATTGAGATTACAGGCATGTGCCATCACACCTAACTGTAATAACTTAATTTTTTAAAAAATCTACAAAGTTTTAGAACAAAATATTGAAGAATCTCTTCCAAATATGAGGGTAAGAAAAAATGTCTTCATTGTGACTAGAAAGTACAAAAACACAGGATGGACTGATAAGTATTTTTGTGCTCTTCATCCTCCCAGTCTCTGAATGCTGTTCTCATTGCCCATAGCAGCCACCTCAAGCCCATCCCCAGTCTCCACCTAAATTAACTCCAACTCATCCTTCAGATCTTGGCTCAAGTGTCGACTTTTCTCAAGAAAGCCTTCCTTGACACCCCAACCTGAGAGTCACTTGCTTCCCTGTCTCAAGGTCATGTTCCCTGTGGCCTTCCTTTCTTAGTATCTATCACAGTTTGTAATTACATGTTCATTTGAGCAGTTCTTTGATTAACAGCTGCCTTCATGAATTAAGCTCCATGCCCCAGTATTCATCGACATGTCTCCAGCACCTACACGGATGCTGAGGATAAAGAAATCATCCCGTAAATATTTTTCAGAATAAATCAGAGAGGATTAGTTTTATTGGGAAAGTGAACCGAGAAGTGGAAAAGTCTCCATAAAGGATGTAAGCAGAAAGGGAACGCAGGCTAGCATTTTTAAAGCATGCTGTTTGGATTGTGAGAAGCATGGGCAGTTCCTCCACAGGCAAGGGAAGATGATAAGGTGGGAAATTATTTTTCCATAATAATTTCACATGTTGTAATACCTCCATCCTTTAAACCACTATCCCAGTCTGTCATTCACCTTGGGCTAGATTTTATGCTACAACAATTGTGAGGGCTATTCATCTGTTCATTCATGGAGACACAAGGTCTCTTATTTTACGGATATTTCATTCTTGTTGCAGGGAGTTAGGGAAAGAAAAATAAATTTAACCTGAAAATATAAAATTTCCTATGATGATTAAAAGTACCTAAACAATGCATAAGAATAAGCTACAGGATAGTGCCCTTGAGAAAGACAGGATTATGTTTGATAGCCATACAAGGCTTCACTGAGGAGGTGACATTTAGGCTGATATTTTAATGTGTATCTCTAAGCTCTTAATGCACTGTGGTGGTTTATTTCGTTAGTAGCTGCTTGATAATTGTGTGTTGGATTTAATTGAATATTTATGCAATCACTTTAAATCCTGATAGCTCCTTGTAGCTTTCTGCCACTAAACTAGGTCAGGAAATAATAAGTTATCTCTATTATAGTTAAGCAACTTTTCAGTAGTCATTAAAATTGTAATCAAAGGGAAAAGAATGCCAACCTTGACCTACCTTCTGGTCAATTTCCTTCTTAGGAAATACAAGCAGTGAGCTTCATTTTAATTTTAGGAATTTCGCAGAATATTCCTTAACTGGCACTGCCACTGTCCTATGCAATTAATCTATATTATTTGCTTCCTCAATAAATAACAAAATTTATTGATTTTTTCTATATTTCTATCTAATATACAAATAGCTCGGTCTTCGGGTGTCAGCAACTCTGAGTGACATAGCTAAAGCAAACTCAAAATAATTGTTAAGGGATGTGTTCTAGCTCACCATGAAGACATGTTCCCTGTGTTCATTTTCTATGCTACATAACAAGTTTCCACAAGTTTTATAACTTAAAATGACATAGTTAATTTCTCTGGGCTTCTAATGGTAAAGAATTAGGGTCTGGCTCACCTAAGTTCCCTGCAAGGATGCAATAAAAATGATGGCTAGTGTTGGTAATTCTCTGGAGGCTCAGCTTCAGATGGATACAGTTCCAGGCTCATTCAAGTTGTCAGAAGGGTCCACTTGGTTGAACTCCACCAACAACCTGACTAAGTTTGCAATAGATACATTCCGGATTGAGAAACTGGTAATTTGCTTCTTAATAGCCAGAAATGAAGACACAGACTCTATACTTTGTAAGATAGAGTCATCTTTAACAAAGTACAATCACAGATGTGACATTCCATCACCTCTGTCATGATCACTAATTAAAAGCAAGTCATAGTCCTCTATGTTTCAGGAAGTGTATCAGAGAAGGGACTACAGAAAGGTGTTAATAATAGAAGGTGACTATCTAGGGTCATGTTAAAGTTTATCCACCATGATATCTTTTTCTAAGTTCTCTACCTTGAGATTAATTTTTTATATCCTGCAAATTTTGCACTAAAGATCTCCATCATATGTCATCATCAATAATTACAGCAATTATAATATAACCAATACTTAGGAAGTGTCATTCTCATATTTCATCTAGTGTTTTTTTTCTGCATGACACAAGGACATAAGCAGGAGTAGCAGCAGGATAGCTTTTTATGTCCAAGGGAATAGAAGCTCAAAGCAGTTATCTGCACTCAAGATCCTATAATCTATAAACAGCAGAGCTGGTTTGGTTTTCTAATAATAATTCCAGTGATCTGATTTACCACTTTGCTTCTTCAGTAAATGTACTTGCAAAGATTGGCTTCCACAAACTCTGCAAAACAGGCGTAGTACAAAAGATAAAGAAAACTACTTGCTGCCTCCAAAATTTGGTGTATCTTTTTTACCATTTAATGATTAGAGGAAATTAATAAAACTATCACGGGCAAAAAAAAAAAAAGTGGACAATTATCATCTCTGAATTTCTGTGATCCTAGCTGCTTCTATTTTTTTTTTTTAATTTTTATCCCTTTGTGGACTGTCTTAGCCAGCTGTGTTTTATCTCTCATCCAGAAGAAGCTAAATGCATTCTCTATTATTGAAAAAAGCATCTACACACACAGAAACTCTAAAGCCATAGATAACTTATAACTTAATGATTGGATCTCCTCTTTCCATTGAATAATCGCTATTTTTAAAGGGGATAGATACTTTTTCTTTTGAAGACTTGAATTTAATATACACAACAAATGTATTTTATACTTGCATTGGTGCATTGCAATTATGCACCATAATGATATATAGAGTGATAGGAATATGCAAGCATACAATGCTTGGTATGTTAATCCATTTTTACACAATCTAACCACGCACAAAAAAAAGTCACAAAATGATTTTCATGTAAATAAGTTGATTAAATTTTACTAACACTAGAGGATGCATGCATTTCCTATTTAATACTAAACAGCAATGTCTTGGCCTATAATATCCTGTTAGGTATTCACTTTGTAGTAATGTGAAATTTCTGGTATTGATCCATGTTTGTTTAACATTCTCTGATCAGAACATTTGTTAGGTTATCTTGTGTTACTTGTGAAACCTCACTGGAGTCATGCACAGGGCAAAGTTTTAATTTGAAGACCAAGGAGGAACAAAGCAATAGGAAAAGAAGCTGACCTTATAGAAACCCTTAGATAGCACTTGAGAATGTGGACCAAGCCACCTGTGAGCTGTAAATGTGTCAGGACAAGAACAGGAAAAAAGAATGGGAACACAAAGATTTTGCTTAACTTGCACTCTGTCTACTTCAAAATGTGGCTTTGTGTTATTAAACAGGGAATAAATTGAGACAATATATTTCTGAAATGCTGATAAAGTTTGGTAAAATTTGAGAATTTAGAAATTCCAAATAAATTTAGGTGGACTACCTTTGGGATTATTAGGTTTATTAAATGAATTCGTAATTCACACACATCTGAAAACCAAAAGATAAATTTCTTTCTTAGTTTGGAAAGAAAGTATTGCAAGCAAATGTAGTTTCTTGCTAAACAAAGAAAGAAACAGGATTGGTATATGGCATTATCAACTTAATGTTTGTGTTTTTCCAAAATTCATATGTTGAAGCCCTATCCCCTAATGTGATAGTATGTGGAGTTAAGGAATTCAGTGTGTGTGTGTGTGTGTGTGTGTGTGTGTGTGTGTGTGTGTGTCACTGTTTATTTAACAAGTAATAAAACTGGCTACCAATAATAAGATAGCTGGCTCTCACTACCTCATACTACAAAATATGAAAACTGGATGAATTATAAACTCAAAATTAAATGAAAATAAATAAATAAAAGATATATAGGCAATAAGGATAAAATAAGCTAAGGATAAGCATATCAATTGAATCTTAAATGAGCACATTTTACTCAGAAGTTAATTATTTGTTTTTTTTTGTTTGTTTTTTTTTTTTTTGCGGTACTGGGGATTGAACTCAGAGGCATTCTATCTCCGAGCTATACCCCCAGCCCTATTTTTTATTCTTTATTTTGAAACCGAGTCTCACTAAGTTGCGGAGTGCCTCACTAAGTAGCTGAGGCTGGCCGCGAACACGGATCCTCCGGTCTCAGCCTCCCGAATGCTGGGATTACAAGCGTGCGCCACCACGCCCGGCTAGAAGTTAATTATTTGTATGGAAGAATATATCACAAACAAAATCAAATACATGTGAGAGCAATTTGAATAAGAAAAACTATTTATAATATAAAACACAGTATTTGTGAACTTATTTTTTAAAGGTCAAAAATGAATAAAAATGGGTAAAAAATTTAAATAGCATATGACAAAATTTCAAGACAGTGTTCAATGAGTAACCACAAATAGGTACAAACTCAATACTCACTAAATACACAGGAAGCAAAACCAATCTATCACCCACTAATCTGACAAAAATTAAGAACAGTAATGATACCTAACTACTACTATTTGACATGAGACAAATTATTATGTCATGAATGATTTGGGAAAATAAATTTAATCATTTTGGAAGGAACATTGGCATTTTACATTTTGATTAAAAATGTATATCTCTCCCATAGAATTATAAGCACATGTGCTTTATGATATTTGTTACAAAAGGCTTATTGCAATATCTTTTATGGTTACAAAATATTTGAAGCTAAGTTTATGCCTAGTGATGGTGTCCTGGTTGAATATATTGAGGTTCAGTAACACCATTATATAGAATCTGTATTACACCTGATAATTCAAAACAATTTTAAATAGCATAGTAGTTCAGCACCAGGAACAAGGAAGCAATGTGTACAATGTGATCTCATGTATTAAAATGTGATCATGATTTTTTTTTACATGTTAACATTTTCATATGATAAGAACCTAGGAAAGGCTATAGAAAGACTCACGATAGGCTGTTAAATTATGGAGACGGTCAGGAGGAAATTAAAAAAAGAAAAGGCCTTTGAAATCTACAAAGTCTCAGACATGGTGGTGCAAGACTGTAATGCCAGTACTTGGGAGGTTCAGATTGGAGAATAACAGATTCAAGGCCAGCCTCAGCATCTTAGTGAAACTCTCAGCAATCTAGACAGAACCTGTTTCAAAAATATTTTTTTTTAAAGGACTGGAGGTGTATCTCAGAGATAGAATCCCCCTGGATTCAATCTCCAGGACCCCCCCCACACACACATATACACGCACACACAATCTAAAAAATTACTTATATTCTTAAAACAGGTGATGCTATTGTGTGAGATATAGTATATCCAATGGCTATTATATGAAAAGTAAATTTCTAAAACATTATTGGTGTGAAAGGATGTGTTTTGGCTTTTATATTTTCTCCTATTATGTTGTATATTATAGATGTATTTCACAACGAGGATGATGAGAGGGAAAGAGAAATGATAATTGTAAGAAAACAAATACAATTTTTGTTACCCACAGTTGTAGCACAGGAAAATATACCCACTCTACACATGAGGGGATACACAGTATTATGAGGTACTTAACCTTTTATGCAACATTTCTTCCTACAAGTAAAAACACTTTCAAACCCCATGTTTTTATTTTACATCATACAAACTGTTTGCCATTTGGGTTTTCATTTCCTGTTACTGGGCAGGGAGGAAGCTTGTGTTTGGGGGGTTATTGTAGGTTTCTAGATCAGCAGAAACCCTGTAGCTGTGTAAGTTCCATAGATCTCTTTCTCTCTCTTTTTTTTAATCTTACACCTCAGTTTACACCTCTGAGACCAAATGCCCATGGATGAGTTTTCTATTTTCCATGAATTATTAATCATCATTTCAGAAAAGTCTGACAGCTCTCAAACTGATATGCACTCATGTCAACACACATTTTTATTTTCCCTTTTGCTATATGTTCAGAACTAAAGTCTTTGAAGGCTGAAGTTAAAATCTTGTCCTAACTTAACAATTACATGAAGTAAAGGAATTGCAATTTTAAAAAGGCAACAACAACATATTAACCCAGGCACTGACACATGCATTGCCAGCATTATTCTTTTTGGTCTCATGAGGTTGTTAATATTTTATAAGAAACGAGAAACCAGCATATATTATGTGTAGTTAGTACACAATAAATTCTTTTGCTGTATTGCAGAAGTTAGGTTCTTTCTAATATAAATTATTGAACTGAGGCCAAAAATAACATTTTAGGGTTTTTATTTTGCTTCAATAATAGATTATTCTCAGTTTAGATGTTTTTCTTTAAGCGTTAAGAGTCTTTTTTTCTCTTCAAAAGTCAGACTCTGGAAAAACAACAATAGCAACTTTTAATTTATTTTAAAACTAAGTATTACTATCCAGATTTACTATCAAAGTAATTAATGGTGACCACTGTGCATAATATTTAGCTAATAAATGTTACGCCTTGTAAGCCACAGAGGAGTAAAACCGAACATGTTCCAAGGTTAAAGGAGACAGGGAAATGACAACCAAAGTGGGAAAATTTACTACCACACTCGTAAGAAGTGTTGGGGACATCAATCCTGCTTCCCCTCCCTACTCCAAACACAAAGAAGTTGCTGGTGGTTTGCATTTTTTTATTCTGTCAAGCTCCCCTATAAAAGGAAATGTAAACACAACCAAGGAAGATAAGCATACGTGTCACAAATAGTTTGGTTTGCTCTCTGAGCATCTCAACTTCCACATTTAAAAGCATGTAAATTAGAGAGACTTTTCAACCCTGTTGATTATTTAAAACGGAAGAGTTATATATTGAAACAACTTTGATTACTGCTGTATAAAGCTGAATTAAGGTCATCAAAAGTGCAAATCAAACTTTAAAAGTTTCAAGTCTATTTCAAAATGTTACTGGGGATTCTTTTGAGTAAATATCTCTAGAGTGGGGGTGTCTGTCTCTGCTGACATGTGCACACATGCATACACTCATACAAATAGTTCTGGTGGACAACCTCCAAATGTCCAAGACAAGTAAAACAATCAAATTTAGTATTGTCTGGTTAGCATAAGCCCTATAGTCCCTAAAGTTTCAAAAAGCATCCAGAGTTTACAAATGTTTT
Source organism: Graphiurus murinus (assembly GCA_004027655.1). Lineage (NCBI taxonomy): Eukaryota > Metazoa > Chordata > Mammalia > Rodentia > Gliridae > Graphiurus > Graphiurus murinus. The sequence continues at coordinate 6,301 of PVLC010001595.1, read as the reverse complement.
CAAATTCCCTAGAATGTCCTTAGCTACATATCCCCCAAAATATAAATAATTGCTTTGTCTTTTTCACGCCATTACATTTGACTTTACACACACCATTTTATTTGTGTTGCAAACATTTATTTCCATTGAGATCATCCTATGAAGAAAGGTTGCCTATCTTATTCACCTTCATGTACCCAGTAACTAAATCCAAAAGCACTCAGAGGACAGTCAATAAATATTTGCTACATTTGGTTGAAATCTAATCTCTGAATATACAAAAGGAAAAGAACAATAAGAAAGGCTCTGTCCACTTTTCATCTTTCCTTCATTAATAAAATTCAAATACATGGATTATTAATTTCCCGATATTTCTTAGAAATTGTATGTAAGTGCTCTCTCCTCTTTCTTAATGATTTTTTCTATTAACACCAAAATTAATTTCAATAAACTTAAAATATTTGTTTTTTGAGTATTATTTATCAAATGTAGCTTTTTATTTTATTATTTTTTTAATTTTTTATATAATAATTGGTGCATTGTAAACATACATCTTTGTTAGGTACAAGCTGATAAAGGCATATTTGCACACATTTCTCATTTAACCCATTCCCCAATTCCTGCCCCACTCCCTTGCCCTCCCTCCTTCTCAAGTTCAGTTTAGTGATTGACCTTGATATATTTGTGAAAGTACATCATGTGCATTAGGGTGTCCCTTAAGCAAAATTAATACTTATCCAAAGGAATTGCTTCAAAAATCTCTCTAGACAAAAGCAAGAAGTGTCATTTAGTCCTTTGTCTAACAGAATGACAGATTTGCTGAACACGTCATTATTTTTTAAAAGGAAACTATTTCACTTTCACAATCATCCAGGTCCTGAAACTACACATATATGCACTGGAATTAACTTGCAAAAAGTTCTGGGAGACTTTCCTTGTGATGTTTGACGTTGCAGTTTACCCTGACCTTTTCCCACACATTGAACATAACACCTTAAATAAGAAGTGACCATTCTAGAAAGTCTACTTACCTCCACCTCCCAAAAGCACTTTTAATAAAAAATCTGTAGTTAAGAGCCAACATATTGAATATAATACTGATGTAGGTGTAATTAATCAAATGCATATTTAATGAGAAGGTGTTACAGCACTATGGTAAACAGCAAAGTTGGTTTGAATAGATGTTATCTCTGCCTTCATGGAACTTAATATGCACAAAGGGGGAAAAGGAGAGATCATAAATAAGTGCATAAAGTTACATCATGTAATTTTAAATAAGCATTAGTGTTTCAAAGCACTGACCACAGGAATTAAGAAGAGTTCATGAGGACTTGCATGATCCATATGTTGGTTAATAAATCCTCTGAAAATGGGGCATTTCAGATGAAAATGGAATTTACAATTTTTGAACAGGAGAAGCCAACACATGAGATTAAGATATAGAAAGCTGTGTTGAAAGAAGGAAATGAAGAAACTAGAAGTCATATGATGAAAGTTTTCAAGGGTGTTCTTTTTAAAGGCTTTCAATTTTATTTTTGTTACCTGCTCTTAACTAATAGTTAAGTATCACCAGATATTTGAGATAAGACTCCTATTGAAAGAGAAATGTTAAAATAAAAAAGGAGGAACTGGAACAAATGCAGACAATACCCAGAATAGAAAAATTCCTCCAAAATACCAGATGGTATTCCTCAGAAAGTTTAAAGAAGAAAGAGGGGGAGAGACTTTAATTTTAAATTAGTGTCCTAATCACCCATTGAACTAAGAGTCATTCCTATAGATTCACTGGGGCCTTAAGTCAAGTTATTTCTGACGTTTAAATTATTACAAGAAGCTGGGCATGGGGGTACAACCTGTAATCCCAATAATTGGAAGGTTGAGACAGAAGAATTTCAGTTTTGAGGCCATCTTCAGCAATTTTGGAAGACCTTATTTCAAAATAAAAATAAAATAGCACTGGCAGTATAGCTTGGAGGTAGAATGCCCCTGGGTTTCATTTCTAATAAAAGAAGGATGAAAGGAAGGAAGAATAGAAGGAAGGAGGGAAGGAAGGAAGGAAGGAAATCTTACAAGAGTTTCCAGAACCCTCTTCTTGTGGATCCTACAAGAAGATATTTATAAAATATAAGATGCTTATATTTTATGAGATACTCATAAGATTCATATAAAATATAAGTATCATGACAAGACATGCTTGTTATTTTTTCTCATGAAGAAATAGGTTGAAGAAGAAGCAAACACAAGGCAGAGGGCACTTTCAGAAGAACAGTAGTGCAGAAAATTCAGAACAATGTGATTAAACTCACCTCAGAAGACCCCTTTACTTATAGACTTTTAAGTCAGTATATATATTTTTCTATTTCTTTAAATCATATCACTCTAATTTATGTACCAGATAAATATGTAGTCAAAAAGACAAATATTGCATTCCTCTGATTTTTTAGAACTCTCTTGTTCTATTGCTTATTATTTTTGAATATTTCTGCCACAATTTCTCATTATGTGTACACACACATACACACACACACACACACACACACAACCACATACTTTTCCTTACAAGTCAAGGATCTAGTTCATTAGTATCTTATGTAAAGGAATTTTTTGATTACTTTATTATTTTGTTGTGTTTCCCACATCACGAGTCAGGAGTAACAGGCAGTCACCTCTCATTCAGATGGCTAGTTGTGTGAAAACCCTGTGAGTTTTATTTTTACTTCTGTGTTTATATGACATTTAAAGCACCTTTGCCACCACGCCACCACGCCCGGCTGAGTTTTATCTTTTAAGACACTGCTTCTTGAAAATGTATTTATTTCATTGTACGTACAAACCGTTGGTCATTATTTTGCTCTTTTTACTATCATCATTGTTATGGATTATAAATCATAAGAAACAAATGAAAAACCAATGATGACTAAGAATCTGAGATATACAGTTATATAGATGCATTTCTCAGCAGCGTTAAGAAAAATCTTTATTGGATCATTAAATGTCTGCAAAACAGATGGTCTCCCATTGCCAGTCTTGAATTCTTGTATACAAATCATAACTTATAGACAAGTTCCAAACACATAGCTTTGCTCTACTTATATCTCCATGATAAAACAGATTTCAACTTCCCTGAAATCTCTAACTTTTTTTAACATGTTATTTTAATTACTAAGTCACTAGAACAGCATTTCTCTTTCTATGGCTTAGCTTCTAGAGATCTATGAACCTACTGAATTGAACCCAAATGTTGGTATATTTCTTACATTGTCTCCCAGTACCACTCCTGTCCTTACCCAGTTCTTTCTTTCAACTTTCCACTGGAACCATAGTAATTTTTTTTTTAATGAAAAATACATTAGTTTAACAATATCATCAGTAAATGTATCCAAGTAAACCATATCGGTATTTTCTTAACGTTTAGGGTAAATGTTAAAATCCTTAACTTGAACATGAAGTTCTGCATGGTTTGGATTTTAGCTCCCAGTAGGCCTTAATACATGCTCTTTTTAAGCCCAAATGCTGGATCCTCCTCCCTCAATACATAATATTTCATCATTCAGAGCTCTGTTAAATTATCTTTACATTTTTTAATAGAGCAGATAACTTCTATTAAATTATCTTTAATACTTTGTACCTCCCATTATGGTTTTTATAATAATTAAACTTAAATTTTCTTATACATTAATCACATTGATTCCTACTTGCTACACTAGTACAAGCTCTTTTTGGAATGCATTTGTTTTGAATCTGTTCACTTTTGAATTGTTACTTAGTACAATATACTTTTTAAGTGAGTGTATGAATTAAAAAAAAAAAACCTTATTTCTATCTCTTAATCTTATCTCATTATGATTGTCATCTCTATAAAGACTGAAGATTGGGGGTGGGAAAGCAGCTCAGTGGTAAGGCACTTGCCTAGCAGGAGTGAGGTGCTAGGGTTAATCAGAATAATGCAAAAAAAGGGGCAGATTTTTCTTAAGAATTCTGAGGTCTTAACCATCTTGCCTAATATCTAATAAAAATGAATCAGTAAAGACATGAAAAACATGTAGAACAATGTTTATAAGAGTAGTTTTAGTAAGTAATAACTAGCATTGATATTTCTGTCCTTATTATTATATGATTACTTATGTTCATGAGGTAAACAATTACTCAGGAGTAAAAACATGTTATTTAAGCCGGGCTTGGTGGTGCACGCTTGTAATCCCAGCATTCGGGAGGCTGAGACCAGAGGATCCAGGTTCGCGGCCAGCCTCAGCTACCTAGTGAGGCACTCCGCAACTTAGTGAGACTCGGTTTCAAAAATAAAGAATAAAAAATAGGGCTGGGGGTGTAGCTCGGAGGTAGAACGCCCCTGAGTTCAATCCCCAGTACCGCAAAAAAAAAATGTTATTTAACATACATGAAAAATTTAGAATATCATAAATGATTATTTACTTTAAGAATTCTTATATTTTTGAGACTTTAAAAAATGAGATTATATTAGCATTTTATATTTTCCACCCTTTTAAGCCAAATTTAACATGTTCATTAAGCTAATTAATTGCATCAAAAGTATAATCATGTTTACATTTATTTGACTAGTTTGAAAAAATAAAGAAATAACTATTCAAAAATATCTCTTTATAAACTAAGTTGACAAGTCTTATTCAATCTTCTATATCAAAATATGTTACAATTTTTCTTAGATTTAAACTCTTATGTTAAACTGTCCCCAATGCATGAATATTATCATAGAATAAATAAAAAATTCATAGAACTCTATAATATTTTTAAGAAACACACAATAGCTAATAGAGTTGTAGAAGAAAATATTTTTTAAATCTCCTATATCATCTTTAGGACAAGGTAAGATATATAGACTTAACAGTTTAGCTAAAAGAGTTAAAAATGGAAGCAAGAATCTAAATGTGGTCTATAAGTAACTTTCATGCTATGCAATGAAATAATGAAAAAAAATGACTTAGAATACTTGCACGGAAAAACACTGGCAACTGGTGCAATTAAAACCTATTCATTAAACAAAATCTTATTTCTTATTGTTTTGCTTGATCAACTTTTCTGCTTACCTTTTTTTTTTCCCTTAAGAAACAGAAAGCTCAGCTTTGACATGAGGCCCAGTGGAACAATTTAAAACCAACATTAATGAAGTAAATTAAATATTTCCTCTAAATGTTATTTCAACGTTGAATGACTTGTTTGATTTGAATATTTTTTAGAGTTTTCATAAGAGTTCCAGGAGTTTAGCTCATAGCTACTCTTCTCTTACACTATTCAGATTTCTACAATGATAATCAAAGACCAGGTCCACTTCTTTCCCATTGCAAATTATTGATTGATATTTGAGAAAATTAGACAAGCATGATAAGGCTGAGATGAGAGTATTTCAGGATTAAAACAGAGTATACTGTTAGTAACATAAAAGAAAAACATTGTATGCCATTGATACATGTGTTGTATTATATGATCTAATATACTTAATTAAGGCAAAACTTTCACACTAAATTCAAGGAAACAAAAATAAGTACCAATATCATATAAAATAGCAAAGAAGAATAAAATTACTTTAAGACAGAATCATTCCATTGAGTTTGTGCATTTTGAAGTAGATTGAGACACTAGTTGACAACACTCTACAGCTTTTATCGAACCAAAGTTTTCAAAAGTACCAGCATATTGACTGAGTAATCAGTACTCAATTCTATGACAGCAAAAACAAATTCTTGATTAATTCAACTTTAATGCTGCAACTTAAATTATATAGGGCCAATGAAAAATCAGGTTCAAAAAGGTTAACTGCTAAAGAATTGGAGACCTAAAGTCTGTTCCAGTTACTAGTCATACTCTCAGCTTCAAACATCACCCTCTAGGCTCCGATTTATGAGTCCGGCTGTAACTTACTGATCGGATTCCTGTTGCATTCATCTGACTGCTGTAAGTCTCTGCCATGTAATGTCCAAGAGAGAGACTTGAAGCCATGGAGAAGGAGAACTGCAGTCCTCCCTATTTGCTTCCTGTTCCTGTTTTGCTTCCCGCTGTCCTCAGTGTCACCACAGCAACACTTTTTCACCTGACAGTGACATTTCATTTCAGTATCAGCAGTTGATTTTATTTTTTTTTCTTTTTTTTTTTTTTTTTTTTTTTAATTTTTTAATTTTTATTGTAGTAATTCGTGCAATATAGCGTACATCTTTGTTAAGTACAAATTGTTAACAACATATTTGCACACAATTCTCATTTGACCCCTTCCCCGATTCCCTCCCCATTCCCATTCCCTCCCCCTCCCTCCCCCTAAGGTTCACTTCAGTGAGTGACCTTGTTATGATTG
>PVLC010001594.1:86215-137806 GCA_004027655.1 Graphiurus murinus | reverse complement strand
CGGTACTGGGGATTGAACTCAGGGGCATTCTAACTCCGAGCTACACCCCCAGCCCCATTTTTTATTCTTTATTTTGAAACCGAGTCTCACTAAGTTGCGGAGTGCCTCACTAGGTAGCTGAGGCTGGCCGCGAACCCGGATCCTCCGGTCTCAGCCTCCCGAATGCTGGGATTACAAGCGTGCGCCACCACGCCCGGCTCCACTTACCCACTTCTTAATCTCACTTTCCACTTCCTTTTGACTCTTTACCCTCCGACCTCATTGATCTCTTGTGAAGAGCTAACAGGTGAATGAATGAAATGGAAGAACTCTTTACATTTCCAAAAGATGAGGGAGGAACTTCCAATTTTTACTGTTTTTTTTTTTTTTTTTTTTTTCTGGATATGGTTGGCATCTGACTTTCCATCTGAAAACATCATTAAGGACTTCAAAAGGTAAAGAGTCCAGGAAAGAGTTACTAGATTTTTCTTTGGAGACTCCACATCCTCCATCAACACTTCTTTTGATATTTTATCATTATGGCTAAGCATTACACTTTGAGGCTGAGGGTGCAGGTTTGTGAAAGAGTGCTTGCCTAGCATGCCTTGGATTTGCTCCCCAACACACACACACACACACACACACACACACACACACACACAAGAATTGCCCCCTATGTTTGACTAAATACCATAAATTTGTGAATCTTTTCCTTTATTTATTTTTATTTTTTGTTACTGGGGATGGAACTCAAGGGTTGTCTACTTTCAGGCTACACACCACTGCCCTCCATTTTCCTTTTTTTTTTTTTTTTTTGAAAGAGAGTCTTGCTAAGTTGCTGAGGCTGGCCTCAAACCTGCAATCCTCCTGTCTCGGCCTCCCAAGTTCTGAAATTCCACATATGCACCACCATGCTGGTTTTTTCCTTTATTTTAGAGCAATGTTCATTGGGCACTTGTCAAGTGTTGTTTCCTGTACCCCAGTGTTCTTTTGACAGACGTCCCCATGGCTCCTTGCCTCTCTCCATCAGGTCTTTGCTTAAATGTTCCCATCTCAGAAATTTCTCCTCTGTCCACCCATTGAACCTCATGACCCTCCTTCCTACCTTAGACCCCTGTCCCTGAAGCTTGCAGTATTTTCTTCCTGGCCCTCCTCGGTGTCTATGGCTTACAGCATATGTCATCTTCACATGTTCCTCTGCTTGTTCTCAATTTCTTCTGCTAAAACAGAAGCCCCAGGAGGCCAGGGACCCATTGGCTCTTGTTCACTGCTTTGTCCTGAGCTCCCAGAACCATTCTTGACATGCAATTAAGTGTTCAATAAATGTTCACCAAGTGGATAAAGAAAGATCAAGCACCTTCCATAGATTATTTTACCCAACAACTCCATGGAGTAGTTGAGCCATTGTTTTCTAATGGACTGTGAGCTCCTTGGAGATAGGAGTGTCTCATCCATCTTTTCCTCCATGATGCTCAGCCCTGGGATTGATACAACAAATATCATTCCATTTTACAGATGGAAAAATACAGGTAACATCACTCCATTTTACAGATGAGGAAACTGAGGCCCAGACGAGGAAGAGGTCACTGTAGTGTCACATAACTAATAAGTGGCAGAATTAAGACTCCAACTCCAACTCTGTTTGAGCATTTCCCCCTTTGGGACATCTCTGGGGCTTGCTAGGAAAGCTGAGATGGGGTTTTAAAGTTCCCCTTGAATACATGGGGAGACATCTTCCCAGTCTGGTAGCCAGTTATTGTGTCACCACTGAGATGCCAGAAGAAAGAGATTTACTAAGCTATTGCTGGTCTGTCACGGATGAGCTATGGGACTGACTCTTCCACTGTGCAATGTACAGGTTATAAATTGTTTTCCTATCCGTGATGTCACTTGACTCTGATTTAGGTTACGAATCCCATTCTGCAGATAAACAAACAAAAGATATGAAGCCACCTGTCCTCGAGGAAGTTGTACAACTCGATCCAGTTTCCTTTAGCCAACTTGTGTCTCAGAGAGCAAACAGGGCAGCTGAGTGGGGAACATGTGGGAAGAACGTGGGCTTATGTTCATTTTTGTTTTATGGAACTTCTTGAAAACACTGTTAGTCAATTTGCTGAATAAAGTCCGTTCTATGCTTAGAGCCCCTCCTCTTTTAAAACAGTCCTGAGATCATTCATTCTATTCAAACAGAGAAGTGATTCCTAGCAGATAGCCAGGGTGGCTAAAGATGATCTTGGGAAGAAGTTCCCAGATAACTCTATTTTAGCTGACTATTATTCAGATTCCTAGTCTTACACAGCACTTTGTGGCAAGAGAGACTGAATGAGTGAAAGTCACCTACAGGGAAATGGCTATGTCTTATCTAAGATAACTCTATGGAAGCATAGGGATGGCAGGAACCACCTGTTACTTGGGAAAATTACTGGGCTCCACCAGACTGTGAAACAAAGAATTATCATAATATCAAACATCAAAGTAAAATAATAACAAAGACATGGGGGGGTGGATTTCATTGGGCGATACAAACTTCAACTTGCAGAGAGCTGTTTGATCTGGCCTTGTATTCTATGTTTTGTAAATGGACTTGGAATGCATATAGTCGGGCTGTGGGTCACACTTCACCCCAATCCTCACAAGTCCTTAGCGTCTTACCCCAGCCTCCTTCATGATATGTTGCTGCATCTAACGGGTTCAAGGTATAACAAAATAGATAGGGAATTTTGATGAAATGACAAGATGAATTGTGTAGACCTGTAACCCAATATTTTTGTGACAATTTCAGTGAAATGAAGGGAAACAATAAGAGCCCAAATCTCAATGGCATCTTCAGATTTTTTTTCTTCCCAGAGCCTGTTCTCACCTGGAAAATGGCTCATCGACTGACCTCAGCATCCCTGGAATGCCTTGGTTCTCAAACTATAACATGTGTAGGAATTACCTGAAAATGTATTAAAACAGAAATATCTGGTCTCTGCCTCTAGAGACTCCCTCTCAGTAGTTTTGAGGCAGGGCCTGAAATTCTGTATCTCTAACAAACTTCCAGGAATGCTGACGTTGTCTGTCCACAGGCCACAGTGAATAGAAAAGCAGGCTTGGCGATGCACATCTGTAATACCATCCCACTACTTGGGAGGCTGAGACAGGAAGATCACAAGTTTGAGGCCAGCCTCAGCAACTTAGATAGACCCTCTTTCAAAATTAAAAAAAATAAAATAAAATAGGCTGGGGGTATAGCTCAGAGGTAGAATGCCCCTGGGTTCAATCCCCAGTAACACACACACACACACACACACACACACACACACACCACACACATACACACACACACCACACACACACACACACACACACACACACACACACGGAATCTCCATCACTACTGAAAACAAGAGACTTATTTCTCTAGGAAACACGTATATATCTCTAGAAAGAGACATACAAGCAAATTCTTTAGTAAACCTTTAGCAACATCTTCAGTAAATTTCTATTACTCCATTTCTCCTTGTAGCCTTGGGCTAGTTGGGTGGAGAGGGGGAGAGGTGAGTTAATGTGTTGTAATGAATATTTTTACAAGCTCATTAAGGAAAGATGTATCAGGCCTAATGAGAAAACAATTTCCTCCTCTACTCCCACTGCTAAGGTTAAGAGCTCCCAAGGTCAAAGCTAAGCCCTCCCCAGACTGCCTTCCCACAACTTTCCCTGGAGGTCCATCAAGGATAATTTATTGCAGATTCCAAGGAGGGGCTGGGAGTGGAGTGGAAGATGGGGGTGGAGGAAAGGAAAGGCTCATATTCCAACTAGTAGAAACTGGATCATCAACATACTTAAAAAAAATTCATCTCTTTATGGGATCCATTTTTGGGCAAGGAATTTCATAGCACGTTGTATTGTGGTGCCTGATAAAAACCATTGAAAAAAATTTTTATCCACAAAATTAGGAAGTAGTGAACTATAAAATTGCTAATTATTTTCTAGTAAATTTACTTTTAAATAACTTTAGACATCAATTACAGGGACGATTAGGCACCATTAAGCCCTGGGTGTGTTTACCAAACAAGGGCAGCACATTGCTGATTCCTGGCCCCTGTGTGTGGCCTCCTCATGCAAGTTCACTCCGCCTCTAGCTCTACGCCCCACACGCTCCACACAGATGCAGCAGCGGTTCTCAAGAGCTGGAATTAAACTCCACGAATAACAGCAGATTGTTTCCATTTCAAGAGCCCCAGGTGTCTTAGATGAAGGTTAGTTCAGGAGAAATATTTTCATCCTAAATATTAGTTCAGGGTGCATTTCTCAGTCTGGAGTTTCTGTACCAGTGATGCACATTAGAATCACTTAGGGACTTTAAAAAACAAACTGTATGTCAGGACCCCATCTTATTAATTGAACATTTAATTTGTATGTATGGGGGTGTACTGGGGATTGAACCCATGTTATTCCACCTCCAAGCTACATCCTTAGCCCTAGTTTTGATTTTTTATTTTGAAACAGGGTCTCACTAAGTTGCAGAGGGCCTCACTAAATAGCTGAGGCTGGCTGCAAACCTGTGATCCTCCCATCTCAGCCTCCCAAGTACTAGGATTACAGGTATACACCACCAGGCCCGGCTTAAATTTTCTAAAATGTATCCCAAGTGATCATAACATACCTCTTGAGATGATGATCATAGCTGGCCTCAGCCACACCTAGCTGCCGACCAGTTTATCTCTGCCTTCCTCCCCTCTCTGTGCCTCTAGATGGATGAGGCTGGGGATCACTGGATGAGGAGGATCACAGGTTCGAGGCTAGCCTCAGCAATTTAGTAAGACCCTGTTTCAAAATAAATAAAATAGGGCTGAGTGTAGCTCAGAGGTAGAATGACCCTGGGCTCAATCCTCAGTAACACACACACACACACACACACACACACACACACGCATGCACACACGCACATGCACACATGCACATATACACACAAGCAGTGATCCAGAGTTCCAATGCCTGGGGCTGGCTCTAACTATGGGGTCTTCGCAGGTGAAGCTCCATCAGACACAGGGCCCAGGTAGCTTCACAGCCCTGTATCCGCAACACTTCTTTCATGTTGGTTGTAATACAATGTGCCATGGGTTCTGGCTACCTGTGTTCCATACTCAGTTCTGGGGGAAAGCCTCAGGTTTCCCCTCCATGGAGCAGGGACAAAGGGCTGGGGCGCAGGCTGCCTGCCTCATGTCTGCTGCTGAGGTTCCGAGCAGACGTGCCCTCTGATGCGGCGCCTCTAGGTTCCTTGCCTGATTCTGACACTAGCAGAGCATCGTTCGCCTCACTCACTGTGCCTCAATTTCTCATCCGAGTTATCTTGTGGGGTTGTCAGGAGCGTTTAGTGAACAAGTATAGGAAACGGTGACTACAGGAGCAGACAGGCTCAGTGCATGGAAGCTTTTTCTTGCAGTGCACAGAGCACAGTGGCCGACTCATAGGAGGTATGTCCTTCCTCATTTTTGTGTTTCTTTTTCTTTCCTTTTTTTTATACTAGGGAATGAATCCAGGGGTGTTCTACCTCTGAGCTACACCATCAGCCCTGTTTCATTATTTTATTTTGAAACAGGGTCTGGCTAAGTTGCTGAGAATGGCCTGTAACCCGCCATCCTCCCATCTCAGTCTCCCAAGTATGGGGGATATAGGCAGGCACCCCGAGTCTGGCTTTGTCAGTACTTCTAATGTCCCAAGACAAGGTGGAATGGGAGCTTCCACCCATCTTTCTTGTTCTTCCCCAAGTGAGGTAGGGCAGCCAAACTTACTGATGAGCACAGGTCATCTACCCGGTGACGTTGCCAGTAGATACGGTCACTATGCCCCTGTGCCACAGTCTCCTGCTTCCTCAGACCGGCCTGTGCTTAGGGAGAGCTGGAGGAGGAGGTGGCAATTCCTTTCTCTCTGATTGTTGGACATCCCTGGGTCTGCTGTGTACCAAGAGGATAAGGTCCACCCATGCTCTCCACAGGAAGGCCAACTGTTTCTTTATTGTCTTTAGAAAAACCCCAGAGGAGTGGGGAGTGGTAGTATACACATGTAATCCCAATACTTGAGAGGCTGACACAGAAGGATCCCCTGTTTCAAAGCTAGCTTCAGCAACTTGGCAAGACCCTGTTTCAAAAATTTAAAAAATCTTTCACTGTAAAAAATACAAATCTTCGACTATTAAAAGAAAGAATCTTTCATTGTCAATAAAATATAATTAAAATCTTTCACTATTGAACTACCAAAGAAGTAGTTCATTGAACTGTTCAAAAATTCAAAATAAAATTTCCTTCTTTTTTTTTCTGCTTCACTGCCAAAAGAAAAAATAAATCTTGCCAGGTGTGGAGGTATATGTCTTAATCCCAGTACTTGAGAGGCTGCAACAGGAGGATTGCAGGTTAGAAGCAACCTTCAGCAATTTAGTGAGATCCTCAGCAACTTAGTGAGACCCTGTTTCAAAATAAAAAAAATAAAAAGGTCTGGAGATGTAATTCAGAGATAGAACTCCTCTAGATTCAATCCCCAGTTCATAAGAGAGAGAGAGAGAGAGAGAGAGAGAGAGAGAGAGAGAGAGAGAGAGAGAGAGAGACCCACCCTAGCCCAGTATCAAGGTTTGCTTAAGGACCAGAACCCATCTCTGCTCTCCACTCTGCTGACATAAACCACAGGTTGAAGTTAGGACTGACCAGTTTCCCTAATACACTCACTCTTGCATCAGAGCCCATAGAGATCCCACGTGTGAAGCATTTGCCCTCTATGGTACTATTTACACATATTCAACTCATATCCTGTCCCCGATGGATGAGATCACACAGTGGAAGCCCCCGGGAGGAGAGTGAGGTTGCTGGCTACACATCTGTCCTAAGTAAGCTCCATCATCACTTGACTTCCTGTGCACCACGTCTTGGGTACGCACACTCTGCAATTAGGACTTGGATGTTCTCTGTTAGACAGGGTGTGCTGACTACCCACCACGATCCATAAGACAAGTATGTCGTCTGTTTCATCTCTTCACTCTGACCCTGCTCTGTCTCTTTTGATACTTGATGCAAAGTCCAACCATTCCCAAAACACAACATTTTTTTTAAACCCTGGAAATTCTGGTGGGCACGGTCTGGGCTGGGCTGGACTGGCTCTTGGTGCAGGGGAGAGAGCAGGCCTTAATAATGGAGCGGGAGCACGTGAATTCCCACGTCTCTCCTCCAATACCAAATTACAAATGCCTTGGTTGTGATCTTCAGCATAAAGAAGTGCTTGGGGCCGGCGAGTGGAATGTCACAGTGAATTTTCCTTAGCAGGGTCTGTATCCCAGGGCAAAAACCACTACGAATGGAGAGGCCAAGAAGATGAATTGATTTTTCCATTATAACATTTTCTTCTATTAAAAATTACCAAATCAATATAACAACAGTATGGGGAGTTTGGAACACAGAAAAAATAACTTCCTTAAATAATAACCTCTAACACAACCCAAATTTTGTTTTTGTTCCTGTTGCTTTTCTTTCTATCCCTAAGATGTATGCAAGCTATTTTTTTTTCACACCAGCAGCCACCATTGCTTTATTTAATAAAAAACTACCAGTCTCTTATGTGTGTAGCCTTCCACAAGGGGTCAAAGCTGGGGACGATTCAGTCCCTGGCCTTGGCCGGCTCCCAATTTAGTAAGGGAAACAGACATCTACACAGATCATTGCGACACAAAGAGGGAACTGCACTAATAGAGGTTAAGTCTCATGTCAAAATACAAGTAATGAAGATAATGGCCTGACCCTTCCTAGTGCCCCCAGATCTACCCGACAGGCCTGGTGATTTTAGGATCATATAATGACAACATAGAATAATACAAACGCTTCTAGCTGGGTCTGTTTGTCACCGTTCTACAAGAGGAGGTATGCAGGCAGGGGCAGAGTGCTGCTTGCGAACACGGAATTCATGGTTAACATATTAAAAAAAAAAAAAAAAATCAAAGGCCTCATGGAAAAATCCGGAATTCTGACTTCTCTTGGGAAGTGGATCAGGCAACATGGAGCCTGCCTTTTCTTTGCGGGACAGTGAAGGTGAACAAGGAGAGCCCCATTGAGAAGGGGAAGACACATCTGTTGGCCATGATGTCACCTGAGTCTCCCTGCTCAGTATATTACCTGATTGGCCCAAATGGGAAACCGAGTCTGTGACTAGAGGCCTTCCTGTGTTTCTTAGAAAGCCAACGCTCTTATGACAGTTTTTCCAACTCATCTTTCTGCCTGACATCGATGCTTCTTGTTCACTTTGCCTCCCTGATACAGAGTTCCTCGCTGTCCTCACACAGGCTGAGATGCTTCTGCCTTGATTTCCCCCACCCTGCCCTCGGTCTGGAAGGCTCTTCTCCCAGACACTCACAGCCTGGTTCCTTTTCTTCTTTCCCATCTTTGCTCAAAGGTCCCATCTCATGCATTTAACATTGCAGTATTTTCTCTAGCCCTCCCAAAGCCTCTTTATTCTGTTCCATGTTTCCCAGATTTAGCACACTTTTTAACCTTTACCACCTTTGAACACACTCTATAGATGTTATTAATGTTTATTTCTAAGCATCCACCTTTTCCCACCAGAGAGGCAAGGGTGGCATTGAATTAATCCCCAGTGCCCAGAAGGCTACCCGGTACAATAGCGTGTGCTCGACTCATTATTTATTAAATGAATAAATTATCCCTGGTTGGACTGTTGAGCATTTTAAAACTAGTTTCTGATCCCCATAATACTTTAAGATGAACCTTAAATTACTAAGCAACTCTAAGACTCAGTTTTGTTATGAGTAAAAATAACAGAAAGCTTAAATATCACATATATACATGGCAGATGTCCTGGGCCAAAGCAAGTGCTGGTCACCTCACGCTGGTCATGGAAGGTCAGAGTGCAGTGCTCACAGGAGGTGTTTAGAAGCCAGTCTGGCTTTGGCTTGTCCCTAACTGGCCAAGGGATGTTGGAAAGTCACCGAATTTCTTTATGCCCCAGTTTCCTCATCTGTAAGGTTGAGTCTTACTCGACTACCTCCGTGTACACTAGTTAGGAACAATCAAAGATAGGTGCATGAAGGATTCCCCGGGAACAAGGAATAGATGCCTGGGATGGACCTGCAGGCCTAATGATTTGAGTCTAAGAAACTTTGAACAGTAAAAATTTAGAGGCAGATTCCAGGTGGTGTGGAGCGTGAGGACCCGAGTTCTTTGGATGAGAAGAACCTTCATGTGACCTATTATCACCAGGGATGTGAATTCACAGAGCCACTAAGTGGTGGGCAGCTGGGGGTTTTAGCGGGGTGGTGGGAGACGTGGTGGAGGCCAGGGCGGTGGGAGAGGCTACGGAGGTGTCGAGCTCTGTGTAGATGCGCCCATCAGAGTGAACTCCGCTTTCTGTTTCATCTGAGTCTCCCACAGCTGTAAGAAGAGTGAGGCCACCTTGCCTCGTTTGGTAGATAACAATGATGGCTCCTTCCCAGGCTGCTAATGTGTATGAAAACATCCCAGTCCAGCATCCTGGCCTTGGCCTAGGTCCCTAGAATCCAATGATAAAACCCCCAATCTGATGGCCTCTTTTTCCTGCACTTAACGCTTTTAAATCTTAAATAAAATCACCGTGATGAGAACAGCTTTTCATGTTCGGAGCATTTCCCAAGCATGAGTACTTTGCTGTGTGTGAGCTCCAGTCATCTCAGGCCACAGCAGGCCTAAGAGCTCTGGCCCATTAGGATCACAATTTGGGCCATTTCCGTCAAAATGAGTTCAGGCTGGAAGCTGTAAGTGGTCAGAGAAGCAGCTGGCTAGGTGGCTCCGGACTAAATGGTGAAGGAATTCAAATTATATAACCCACCCTGTGCCACCTGGAAGGATGGCTGGATGGTTATCATCCAGGCCTTTGTTTTCTCACTTTTAAAAGTGACAGCATAAACCCCATAAACTGGGCATGGTGGGCATGCCTGAAATCCTAGTACTTGAGAGGATGCCGATTTGAGGCCAGCCTCAGCAACTTAGTGAGGCCCTCATAAACCTAGTGAGATCTTGTTTTAAAAAAATAGGACTGAGTGTGGATTGGAGGTAAAGTTCAATCTCCGGAACATACATACATACATACATACATACATACATACATACATACATAAATGTGGAATCATAGGGTTCTCTCCAAGTGTATTTGTAAGGACAAAACATGCCGCATTATATTCTCTAGAAAAGTTACACTCTTCTCCCCTTCCTTCCTTCCTTCCTTCTTTGTGGTACTAGAGTTTGAGCCCAGGGGCTTTCTATCTCCAAGCTACACCCCCCGTCCTATTTTACTTTTTATATTGAAACAGGGGCTTGCTGGGCTTCTGAAAGTCTTACTATATTGTTGATGCTGTTCTCAACCCTGTGATCCTCCTGTCTTAGACTCCCAAGTACTGGGATTACAGGTGTGCACCACCATGCCCAGCTCACCTTACTTTTCTTCAGGTTTGTATTATGCACTGAACTGTGCCCTTTTCCCAAGTTCACTGTTAAAGTTCTAACCTCCAGAACCTCAGAACGTAGCTTTATGTAGAGAGATGGTCTTTAAAGAGGGGATAAGGTTAAAATGAGGTCTCATGGGTGGGTCTGTATTCATTCCAACTGGTATCCTTACAGGGAGAGGAGATCAGGACACAGACACACACAGAGGGAAGACCACGTAAACACATGAGAGCTCATGTGAGCCAACAAGAGAGGCCTCAGTAGAAACCAACCCTGCCCACGTCCTGATCTTGGGCTTCCAGCCTCCAGACTGTGAGAGCGTGCAGTTTACTTTGTTGGAGACACCCGGTCTGGGGTATTTTGTTATGGAAACCTGTATGAGTTTTTTGTATGGAAACCTGTATGATAAAAAAAGAGCATAGACTGGAAGAGTTAAGCCATGGAATCTATTTACTCACAGTTCCAGAAGCCGCAAGTACAAGATGAAGGTGTTGGAAGGTGGGTTTCCTCGGAGCCTCTCTCCTGGGTTTGCAGAGGGCCTCCTCTTGCTTTCTCTTCTCAGGCTTCTTGGGACCTGCGTCCATTCCCTGGTGTCTTTTCCTCTTCATACAATATTCAGGTTTCACCCTAAAGGCCTCATCTAACTCCACACACGTAGAAGCCCTATCTCCATACAGTCACTTTCTGAGCTTATTGTGGGTGTTAGGACATAAGTGCATGTATTTAAGGGAACACAATTTGGTCCATAAACATCCCTGGCAAACTAATTCAATCTCTGGGCAATATGGATTATTTAAAACAGAGCTGGGCTTGGGAACAAGATCAGCTTAAGGGCAAGGCCTACAGACTGCTCACTGATCATCAGCTTAATGGCAAAAGTTCAGGTACCCTGATGCAACTTTCCCAGGTAGTCACTAACTAAGCCTGAAATTCTGTACTCTGTGGACCAGCCGTTCTGGGAATGAGGGATGGAGAACGCACGAGGGATTAGGCAATTCACCTCCTGGATAATCGGCTCTAGAACCCCGGGTCCTAGCTGTTCAATCATCTGAAGAGTGCTGTAGACACAATTAGGCAAAGGAAACATCGGACCATAGAAAAACTTGTTAAAAGTTCTTGGCAATGCTTATTAAAATTAGAGATTCTCAGTTCTGTTCTGAAATTTTCATCTTCTGTATCAGGGGTGAGACTCAGGGATTTTTTTTTTTTAAACAAATATGCTGGGCATGGTGGTGCACACCTGTAATCCCAGTACTTGAGAGGCTGAGACAGAAGGATCACAAGTTCCAGGTTAGCCTCAGCAATGTAGTGAAGCTCTCAGAAACCTAGTGAGATCCCATTTCAAAATAAAATGGGGCTGGGCGTATAGCTGGGAAATAGAATGCCCCTGGGTTCAATCCCTACTACCACACCCGTATTCATATTCTCTCTCTCTCTCTCTGTCACACACACACACACACACACACACACACACACACACACACACATACACAAATAGAGGAGATTTTGCTATGTGGTCTAGATTGAATGGAAAAACCAATGGATTTGAGTTCCCCAAACCATAGGTGAGAAAAGTCCACATCATACGGCAGCACAAGCTGTGTACTGAACAACTGTACACAGGTGTCTAGGACAGAAGCCCAAGATATTCCACATCACCTGTAGAATTACCTTCAAGTACCACCTCTTTATAGTTTTCTGTGTAATCACCTCTTTTATTTTACAGCACATAACTAGCATGAATACAGAAAAGGTGGCCTGAGAGAGACAGTGTTGGGGAGAGGGCAGAGTCAATTTCAGAGGCCAGCATTGTAGGGACAGTAAAGTTCTATGGGTCAAGTAGTTTCTGGGCTAAGCATGGTGACACATGCCTGTAATCCTAGTACTTGGGTGTCTGAGACAGGAGGATTGCAGGTTTGGGGACAACCTAAGCAGTGTATTGAGGCTCTCAGAAACCTAGGGAGACTCTCTGTCTGGATATGATAAGAATCACCAGGAAACATCCAGGTGATAGATTAATAAAATCAAACACTGAGACAGTTGAGAAGAAGGAGGGTGGTAAAAATGAAAGATAAAAAATTACAAAGTGTTACCATCAAGGAAATCTGGATTTGCACCTCAATCCTCAGTCCTGATACTTCACATGTTCTTGGCACTCAGTGAGTTCAGCCAGCACAGAGCCCCAGTTGTCACACCTCACACATTTACAGAGAGGACTAAACGGGATCATGTCTATGATTCTGTTTTCCCAGGGCCTGGTATAGGACACCCGCTCAGTAAATCGTAGAGATGACACTAGAGGACAGAATTAAACAACCTGAGATTCCGAGAAGAGAATCGGCCGTGAGGCTAAACAAGTGCATGGTAGATAGAAAGACCCCAAGTCCAGTTACATATGGCGGTCAGCATCTCCCCCAGAGCTCTGTGGGGTTCCGTGGGGCTGGACCACACAGCATCTGTGGCAGAGGAGATGCCCGAACAAACTCAGCAGCTAGGAGAAGCTGTGGTGGTCACGGCCATGCCCGAGTGCACAAGAATGGTTCCCAGTCCCAACTCTAAACTCCCAAACTGGTCAAGATGCTAAACTCCCAAACTGGTCAAGATGGCCTGAAATGACATCTAGTCTGGCGCAGAAGAATGAGAGATCAGAGCCAGCTGGGAAGAGTTTAGGAAAATCTAAGTCTCAGAAACATTCTGGTCAGCTTCTCTTAAGGGCCCCAAGAAGGAAGTGGAGTTGAGCCCCTGAACCCCATCTTTGTGACTTGGGATTGTGAAATTGGGAAGGTTGAGTCAGGAT
The DNA here is from genome assembly GCA_004027655.1 of Graphiurus murinus. Taxonomy (NCBI): domain Eukaryota; kingdom Metazoa; phylum Chordata; class Mammalia; order Rodentia; family Gliridae; genus Graphiurus; species Graphiurus murinus. Next base: position 124,573 of record PVLC010001594.1, on the reverse strand, counting down.
ATCTGAACTTTTGCTATTGTAACAAAAGTGAATTAGGGTTTAGGGCCCTGATTCAGCTGCAGGGTCTTTGATGATGTTCTTGCTGCTTGGAAATCACCTTCTCCAGACTTTGGGTGGCTTATGCTAAGTTCACTCAGCTCTCTGCGCAGATGTCATCCCCAGGAACGCCCAGGCCTCCTCTTATAAAAGCGTTTCCTCTCTTTTTTATATTTCCTTTTTCTGTTTTATAGACTTATCACCTCTTATCTAATGTTGTGTTATAGATGGTTGATTGATTATTTGCCTGTTCCAATGGGAACTTGGTTTTGTTGACCATCTTATCTGTAATGGCTTAGTAAATGAGAACAGAGGGAAGAATGAGTGGGGGCTCTGTTGTCTCTAAGTCTTGGTATCTCTAGAGTCACCCACAGTTGTTTTTTGGGGGGGTACTGGGGATTGAACCCAGGGGCATTCTACCTCTGAGCTATACCCCCAGCCCTATTTTTTATTCTTTTTTGGAAACAGGGTCTCACTAAGTTGCAGAGGGACTCACTAAGTAACTGAGACTGGCCGCGAACCGAGATCCTCCTGTCTTAACCTTCCAAGTACTGGGATTACAAGCTTGTGCCACTATGCCCCCTTGACCCACCCACAGGTTTTTAAAGTCTTCCCAAAAGTGATTTTGAAAACAGTTTTGTGTATTGTTTCAATAGGTTTTCATTTATATGGATTTTTTTTTTTTTTTTTTTTTTTTGGTACTGGGGATTGAACTCAGGGGCATTCTACCTCCGAACTACACCCCTAGCCCTACTTTTTATTCTTTTTTATTTTGAAATCGAGTCTCACTAAGTTGCAGAGTGCCTCACTAGGTAGCTGAGGCTGGCAGCAAACCGGGATCCTCAGGTCTCAGCCTCCCGAATGCTGGGATTACAAGCGTGCGCCACCACGCCCGGCTGGATTTTTTCAATTTACAAAATGAGGCCACATTGCATATACTATTTGGGGTTTTGTTGTTTGTTTGTTTGCTTGCTTTTGTGGAGACTGAACCCAGGGGCATCATACCTCTGAGCTACACCCCAGTCCTATTTTATTTTTTAATTTGAAACAGTGTCTCAAGAAGTTGAAGATGACCTCTCAAGTTGCTGAAGCTGGTCTTGAACCTGTGATCCTCCTGTCTCAGCCTCTCAAGTACTGAGATTACAAGCATGTGCCACTATGGCATATACTATTTGGTAGCCTTTTCTTTTCACTTGCCACATATGACATAAATTTTTCTTGCAGTAATAAGTCATATTTAAAGTCATATATTAATGCACTCACAATATCCCATTACGTAAATCTTCTGCACTTTACTTGATTTCTTTTTAATGAAACTTTTGTTGTATCTAAATAATATATTGCATTTACTATTTGGCAACCCGGTTTTTCACTTACCATATATGGCATAAACTTTTTCTTGTAGTAATAAGTCATATTTAAAGGCATATATTAATGTAGTCACAATATCCTATCATCTAAATCCTCTGTATTTTACTTGATGTCTTTTTAATGAAGCCTTTTTTGTGTGTCTAAATGTGAATTATTATAAATAAGCCTGTGTATAAGTTAACTATTGCTGTGTAACAAATTAACCCAGTACTTAGTGACCAAGAACGACATCTGTTGCCTCACAGTTTCTGTGATGGAGTATCTGGATGTGGTTTGGTTGGGTCTGCTGGCTTTGGGTCTTTTGGAATGGCATTAGAGGTGTTGGCTGGGGCTGCATCATCATCTCAAGGCTTGACTGGTGAGGATCCAGGGCTCAGACCAGTTCCTTGTGAGTTGCTGGTCTGAGTGCTTCAGTTTCTCACTATTAGCTAAAAGCCTCCCCTGGGTCCTTGGAATGAGGCCTCCTCCATAGGCAGCTCACTGCCTGGCAGAGTACTTCATCAGAGCAAGCAAATGAGAGGAAAACAGAAGCAAAGAGAAACAAAACAAAACAGACAGTCTTTTATAACCAAGCACATAAGTGACATTAATATATATTAATACACATTTTTCTCACTGATAGTAGTAACTATTTGTCCAGTTATTCCAGGCTGTTTTATTTTAAAAAGTTAAAAATCATTTTATCAAGATGTAAACATTATTAGGATGTTTATTAAAACTATTTACACTTATAAATTAGGAGTTAATTTTTTTTTCTGCGTGTATGTGTGTGTGTGTGTGGTACTGTGTGATACTGGGGATTTGAACCCAGGGGCATTCTTCCCCTGAGCCACACTCTCAGTCTTATTTTGTTTTTATTTTTGAAACAGGGTCTCACTAAGTTGCTGAGGCTAGGTTTAAACCTGAGATCCTCCTGTCCTAGCCTCCTGAGTACTAGGATTACAGGTGTGAGCAACCACGCCCAGCTAGGAGTTAATATTTTAAAGATATTCCCTCTTTTTTTAAAAGATATTTTTCATCTGGACAATAATATAGTAAGTCTCTGTTTAATTCAAGTCCACATTTAGGAACACTCTGTAAATAGCTATAGCAAGTTTTGTAGGTCTAGGACACTCCATGCCCTCCTGCACAACAGCTATAGCTACAATTTATAATCCCACAGCTTTGTAACACTGGGGAAATCACTCTGCCTCTCTGAGCTTCTCTCGCTCATCTTTAAGCTGGATGCACACACACACACACACACACACACACCTGTCTCTCACCGCTGTTTCGAGAGTTCAGTGAGGTGGTAAATCTACAGTTCCCTGAGCAGCTCCCAGCACACCAGGTGTTCAACATGTGGTCACCAGTGTTGTCGTTAATTTAAAGGAAATTGTAGAACAGTGTTAGATAATTGTGATCATACCAGACCATGAAGAAAATTCCTCTTCCACATGACAACTCTCTGTGCACCTGCTACAATTAGCCTATAAATCTTTTGAAGTGAGGCAGCCGGGCAGCAGGAGAGCAAACACCAATCCACACCGGGATACTGTGGCTTTAACTCTTCTTGCTAGTCCTGATTCATACCCATCAGATCCATCTGAGAGCTTATCCCATGAAAGCAGCTTCCTTTCTCAGGGAAGTGGAAATGCATAGCATGCTTTGCCATTAAGTAGGATTTGTCTGTTAAGAGTGATTCATGAATACATAAATACAGAAGTCAACAGATGTTGTTTACCTCCCCCACTGTCTTAATCCTAATAACTCTAACTCTGGGTTTCTATATGATAGTTCTGTGTGATGATGGTTGGATATAATAAGGTGACTGTATGATGGTTCTAAATGATGGTAGAAGCACTTTCTCCTCATAACAATGTGTGTGTGTGTGTGTGTGTGTGTGTGCGTTTGTGTGTGGTACTGGAGACTGAACCCAGGGGCATTCTCCCTCCATGCTACACCCCCAGCCATTTTTTGAAACAGAGTCTAATTGGGTGGCTGAGAGTTTCTCTTTCTTGCTGAGGTTGGCCTGGAACCTGTGATCTTTCTGTCTCAGCCTTCCAAGTACTCGGATTTCAGGTGTGCACCACCATGCCTGGCTCCCTGGTAACAATTTTAAGACTAGTACGGAATTTCCACTTGGAGCCTCTATAGATCATTGTAGAAGTTGGAAAGTTGGCAGAGGGAAAGGTAGGAGAGAAGAATGGAAGGTGGCATGGGATTGGAAGGCGTAAGAGTTTCCTCAACATGAGCAATAGAAGAAATGACAGCTGATGGGAAGAAAGAGGGGCAGCAAGAAGGGTGGGCTGGAAGAGCTGAAGGGCCAGCCAGAGTAAAAGAGGAAGTAGTTCGAGGGAGAGGAAATGAAAAAGGAAGTCTCAGATTATTCAGCTTCTGCAAAAATCATAGTGGAAATGTCCCAAAATGTTGCCGACAATACATTCTGTGACTAAGTCATTATGCAGAGAGATGAGCTGGGGGCTGAAGGACAGAATTAATATAGTAAGTAATTCTATCCCTTTGGCAATGTCTTTCTGCATGAAATAATGATTTTATGTCTCACTTCTCTCCAGCCTGCACATTCCTCATAACAAGCAGTTCCACAGTGAGTGGCTATTTATGTTTCAAGGCAACGGCCTCGGCATAATGGACTCGCCTCTGAATCTTTTATTTTTTTTCTGTGAAGGCACGCCAGAGCCACCTAGGAGACCTGGGAGATCTTTCCCTTTGGAAGTGCTGCGATAGGGGATGAAGTTTGGAATTTGCAATCAGACAGACAGATCTTGGTTCAAGCCTGTCGTTGCCACTCACCTTCTCTGCATCTCAGCTTTCTTGCTTGGAGAATAGGGATGCTACATTGAGCTCACCTGTGAAGGGATGTGGCAACAGCGCCTCAACAGTGGTTGACTGAGCTGGGTGCAGTGGTGTGCACCTATAATCCTGGAACTTGGGAGGCTGAGACAGGAGGATTGCAGGTTCCAGGCCAGGCTCAGCAACTTAGCAACTTAGGGAGACCTCATTTCAAAATAAAATAAGGCTGTGGAGTATAACTCGGAGGTAGAATGTCCCTGGGTTCAATCCCCAGTCACACACACACACACACACACACACACACACACACACACACAATAATAATGATGATGTTGGTGGACTACGAAAATGTCAAAACTGCTTCCAGCTTCAGTGCTTAGTGGGGCACATCATTGTAGAGAAAGATTCCAGCCTGTGAGTGCAGATGAGGAGGTGAGAGGTCACATTCCAGCCCCCGCATCACCCTGTAAACACTTACTTCACTCCTTCAATGAAAGTTCATTCTGTCCTTGTTCCAAGAACTGTGTTTTAGGGTAAGAAGATGCTTAGACATAATACCTGTCTTTGGATCATTTTTTTTTTTTTTCTGAATACCTTTGTATACTTACTAGGTGCTGTATACTAAATCAAGAGATGGCATTGTTAAGCATCTGTTATGAATCCAGTCAGAGGAAGAAAATAAATTGGTTGCTAGTATGCCCATTTTGTAGAGTAAAAATATCTCAACTGCAGAAAGTTCAATGACCAAGTAAAGCTGGTGTGGTGGTGTGTGCCTGTAATCCCTGTACTTGGGAGGCTGAGATAGGAGGATTGCAGATTTGAAACTAGCCTTAGCAACTTAGCAAGACCCTGTCTCCCAAATAAAATAAAATGACTAGAGATGTAGCTCAGAGATAGAATGCCCTGGGTTTAATCCCCAGTATCACACACACACACACACACACACACACACACACACACACACGACCAAATGATGTATGCATATATGAATGTATCACTTTGAATCTCACTATGACGTATAATTGCAATGCATCAATAAAAGAATTAAGAAAACAAATAAATAAAAAGAAAGTTAAATGACTTCCCCCAGGGTCATACTGTGATATTCCTTGGATTTAAACCAAGAACTGTATGACAATGTATCCAGAATTCTCAACCTCTGGACTATATCACTATGAGCTTCCTTTAAGTTTCCTACAATAATTAGGAAAGAACAGGGAAGGCAGATATGCAGATAAGTACAATAGTCTCATTGTTAAAAGTTCTGAAACTATTGCACAGGATTTAGTGGGCTTGCAGACAATGAATTATTATCTGAATATCAGCTGAATACAACTAAGTTACCCTAAGGTTTAGGGGATGGCTTAACAAGGAGATTTTTTTAATTTATTTTTTAAAAAAATTTTTGAAACAGGATTTCAAAAATCACTAAGTTCCTAAGGCTGGCCTTGAACCTGTGATCCTCCTTTCTCAGCCTCCCAGGTACTGGGGATTACAGGTGTGCACCATCATGCTCAGTTGAATGTCCTATTTGAGTCCCAGAAAATTCATAAGACTTTCCTGAGGGACTTGGGTTTCTAGTTGGAGAAAATGGCCTCATCAAAGGCATGGTGACATGAATATTCACTGTGTATGCAATTAGGAGATCCAGGTATTTCATGGCTAAAGCCAAAGAGCTTAATTTAAGAAAGGACAGAAGATGGGGTAGAGGAACTGAGGGACCTGGATTACAGGGAGCCTTTATTGCCGGTCTAGAGAGTTTGCGCTCTACTCTAAGGGCAGCAGAGAACCACCAAAGTGTTTCCTAAGAGAACTGAGATGATCATATGAGTGCTTTGGAAAGACTGCATCTGCTAGATGAATGCTGGCTAAAGCCTGGGGGCAGATGGCACTGATAGAGAGTTCAGCTAAAGCCCGAGCCCAGCCAGGAAGTACACGTCTGTAATCCCAGTAGTTGGGAGACTGAGACAGGAGGATATCAAGATTCAGAAACTTAGCAACACCCTCAGCATAGTAAAACCCTGTTTCAAAATAAAAAATAAAATAGGACTGGGGATATAGCTCAGAAGCAGAATACCCCTGGGTTAAATCCCCAGTACAAAAAGAAAGACGGAAGGACGAAAGGACTGAAGCGATAGGACTGGAGAAGAGAGGGTGAATTAGTGAGGGATTTATGAGGAAGAATCCATGATTGTGGACCTGTGCACATGTGCAGAGGGAGCTAGAAGGAGGAGAAGGAGGGCAGGGGAGAACTCTAGCATGACTAAGGAGCTAGTTTGTACATCTGGTATTGGTGCCCGCCCTCACCTGCCCAAATAGAGACAAGCAAGCATGATTTGACGTCTGTATATAGCCTACCCGACATACCAAAGGTCCTTCAGTTTAAAAAGCACAGCAGAAACCTCTGATTATTCCCTTTCAATGTCTTTTTGATCCAAAGACAAATTTCATCAGGCAGGAGTCCACAGCAGGGGCTTGAAAGCACAGCCCAGCCATTTGGCCTCTTTGATTCACCAGGACAAATCTCTAGTCCTAAGTGGCTCAGCCGTCCCTCCTCCTTTCCATCCCCAAGACTGTCTGCTTCTCAGGGAACCCATGTCCTGCTGACCCCAGCATTTCAGTATACCCAGGATGAGGGCAGAGGTGGCAACAGAGCTGCAGCCCCAGCCCTATGATCCTGGCAAGATGTACTGACCCATACTGGTTTCGTTCATTTATCCAACACCATGTGCATCTTCAACATTAATATGTCCCAGATACTGATAGGAATACAACAGTGAGCAAAGGAAGGATATCAGCTCCAAACTCCATGAATCTACTCTCCTTTGCATAGGTGGACCTGTGTGTGTGTGTGTGTGTGTGTGTGTGTGTGTGTGTGTGTATGTTTATTTTTATTTACTTACTTATGTTTCATTGTGCATACTTAAGGGGTACAGTGTTGTAATTCAATACATGTACACATGTGCAATGATCAAGTTACAGGTAATTAATAGTTCCATCTCCTTAAGCCTTTATCTGTTCTTTGTGTCAGGAACCTTCAAACTCCTCTCTCTGGGTTCTTTATAAAGTATATAAAATGTTTGCCTCACTCTTCTCAGTTGGTAACTTGAAGCTAGATCCATCCACCTTCCTAGAGATCTGTGGGGAGTTAAGGAGCTAACCCTCGAGAGTGGCCAGCCAGGGGCCTGAAATATGGTAAGGGTTCAATAGTTGATGGCTCTTATGGACGTGGCATTCCTGAATTTGGCTCCAGCTCATCACTGAGAATCAGTTCCTAGAAAGTCAATTCACTATAAACCTAATCGGGGAAAAAAATCAATTCACCAGATTATTGGTTTGCCATGGTTCTTTGATGTAGACAGCAAGAGAAGAGCCTCGTAACTGGTACCGGATGAAAATGTAAAGCAAAAGATGGTGTCCTGAAGTTTATATCCCTCTCCCATTTGCATCCAGACAGCTCAGAAGGAAAGTCCTGGTGAATTCACGGACACCACTTCCAAGTGACAGTGCATCTTTTTGAGGTCAGGAATGACTCTGATTGCCTAGATCCTTTCCACTTCTGACCTTGAGCATAACTCATTTGGAAATATTGACCCCTTCTTCTTTCTGGAAAAACTTACTTCCTCCCTCCTTCCCATTTTTCCTCTCCTCTTCTTTCCTCTCTTTCTTTCTCTCTCTTCTTTCTTTCTTTCTCTCTCTTCTTTCTTTCTTTCTCTCTCTTCTTTCTTTCTTTCTTTCTTTCTTTCTTTCTTTCTTTCTTTCTTTCTTTCTTTCTTTCTTTCTTTCTTTCTTTCTTTCTTCTTTCTTTCTTTTATTTTAGCTGAGTATGGTGACACACACCTGTAATCCCAGTCAGTACTTGGGAGGCTGAGACAAGAGGATCATAGGCTTGAGCCTCAGCAACCTAGTGACACCCAGTTTCAAAACAAAACATAAAAGGGTTGGGAGTGTAGCTCAAGGTAGAATGTCTATGGGTTCAATCTACAGTGCCACTAACTAACTAACTAATACTTTTAATGGTACATTGTAATTACACATCATTGTGAGGTCCAAAGTGATTCAAACATACATGAACACAGAACTTAGTGTGGTTCCCTTTGGACCTCATGAAGTTACAAAAAAATGTGGTGGTGGAATTGGAAGAATGTGGACCGTTTTGATGATAGTTTTCCTCTGTTGTTTTTTCTTGTTGCCTGGCAATTATACTTTCATTGGTGCATTGTAATTATGTATCATAGTGAAGTTCAAACTGATAAAAGGATAGGTGTATACAACACTTGGTGGTTGCCTCCAGGTCCCATTAATAAACCAAAAATGTGAGAGTGGAACTAGAAAAAATGTGAACAGTTTTAATGATGTTTTCATTGTTTGTTTGCTGCATACATTTTGTTTCCTGTCTATATGCTTTTATCAGTGCATTGTAATTATACGTTATAGCGTGATTCGTGATTCAAAGCATACAAACATGTATGACTTGGTGTAGTTTCTCTTCAGGTCCCTCATCTTTTCCTTGGTTTATTTTTTTGCTACACTGCACACCACTTTTCTATGACTTTCCTTTTCAGGTTTTCAAAGTGTAATTGCTAGCCAGGAGTTTTGATGCATGCCTATAATCCCCATACTTGGGAATCTGAGACAGGAGGATCACTGGCTTGAGACAGACATACCTCAGCAATTTAGTGAGACCCTGTTTCAAAGAAAAACAGAATAAAATAGGGATGGATGGTGTAACTCAGATGTAGAATGCCCCTGTGTTCAATCCCCAGTAACACACACACACACACACACACACACACACACACACACACACACAAAATATCATCTTAGGGCATGATCCCAGACTCTTTTTTTAATCTCACTTCCTTCCTTCCCTCCTTCCCCTGCCCCCAGGTGGCAGTAATAACATCCACACTCACTCTCTGAAGGCCATCTGTTTGCTGATAAGTTCAAAGTTTATAATTCTAGCCTGTCTTTCTTCCGAGGTTCTTTTTCTGTGTACTTAATTGACTGTTTGAGATCACCACACAACCATCTCACAGTCTCCAATACGGCCACGATTGAACTCATGATTCCAGTCCCCCAACACCTCTATTTCCCAAACTCATCTTCCTGCAGCATTCCGAGCCTCAGTATGTATCATCTCACCCAACCAGACCTTCATGTCCAACACCTAGGATTAATCTTTGACCATTCCCTCCTCTCTAATCACCTACCTCCAAATAAGCAACACATATTTCAGTTTCTCCTTCCAAATGTTGCTTTAGATGTTTTCCTTCTTTACAGAGAGCTTTTTAAAAAATGCAAATTTGGTCACGTCACTCCCCCACTTAGATTCCTTAATTCTCCTGGGATTAAGACCCAAATCCTCTGCACGGTGTGTGTAATCACACCAGGGCTTCGTGCTGCAACCGTATGTCAGGGCATTTTCATCTTGCTGCTGGATCTCTAGTCCTGCAGCGCCTATTTTTGTTCTTTGACCGTATCAGTACCCTGTGTTGCCTTGCTTTCTTGGTGTAAGGCTCTTCCCAAATCCTGTTGTGCGTCTCACTGGCTAATTCTTCATTCTTCAATTATCAGAATAAATGTCACTTCCTCAGACTCTATGTGTGTCCTCATTATGAGCTCACATTCGACTTTCCTAGACATGAAAGAACTGTAAGTTAAAATCTATACATTTTAAGAGTATATAGGGGTCCTATATGTCACATACACCAAGGGTCATGTCTGCCTGTTCACCACTGCATCTTCAGGGTGTTATAGAGTACCTGGCACACAGTAGACAGTTAATGAATATTTTTTAAATACATAGATGAATAAATTAATAGTCCCATAGGTTGCAACATTGTTTGTGAAAACAATATGGGGAAGTGGAGATGTTCGGCAAACTGTGAAGTGCTGCATAAACCCTACTTGTTTTCATTATTAAAGTTTTGAGCAGACAGGTACCATCCCAGAGCAACCAGCTATGAAGTTTGAGTTGACAGGAGCAGGGCTCTCAATGTGATCAACCATGACAGACTGAATCTGATGCACTTTTAAGAACATGGAGACCTAGATTGTGCTGTGTGGGGATTGGGTTCCATTGTCTAATGTCATAAGGGGGCTCAGTGATCGCCCAGGCTCTTTGATCCCCCTCATCCCCTTCTTATATCTACCCTGCTGGCGTTTAAAGATAGAGCAGAGGAGAATTACCCTGACCAGCCTTCTTTACCCTAGAAGTTAGGACATTTTTTTGCGGGGGAGGGGGAAGCGTGAAGCCTTTATTTATTTATTTGCCGCATTGTACATTTTACATCATATTGGGGTATAGGGTGTCAGACAGATGCATGTACATGGTTCTTGCTGCCCTCCCTATCGGGTCCTTCCCCCTCCCCATGCATGTCTTTGGTATTGGAATTGGTAGTTTTGTATACATTCCTGTCATTATTTCTACAATTACGTTCTTTATGACTTCATCTCCTGTCCCTGATTCCCCTCAGTCACTTTCCTGGAGTCTCTGCTCATCTATCTGCCATTGTCCTTATTTCTGAAAATTTTTCTAGCTTCCACACATAAGAGAAGACGTACATCTACTCGGTTTTTGAGACTGGCTGTGCTCGCTTAGTATGGTATTCTTGGTTCCATCTATTCTACAAAAGATGAGATGCTGTTCTTCTTTATGGCTGAGTAAAATTCCATCATGTGTATATGCCAAAGTTTTGTGGCCCATTCACCTATTGACAGGTATTTAGACTGGTTCCATAGTTTGGCTATTGTAAATTGTATGAGCCTGGATATGCAAGTATTATAATATTCTGATTTCATATCCTTTGGGAAGATTCCCAGGAGAGCTAGCGCTGGGTCATAGAGTAGTTCTATTCTCAATCTTCTGAGAAACCTCCACACTCATCTCCATAGCAACTATACTAGTTTACAGTCTCACCAACACTGTAATATAGTTCCTATTTCCCCACAACATCGCCAGCATTTATTATTATTTATATTTGTTAGCCATTTGCACTTCTTTTGAAAAGACTGTTCAGTTCTGTTGCCCAACTTTTTGATTGGACTTTTTCCTTTTTTTCTCATTTTTTTAGTGTTAAGGTTTTTAAGCTCTTTCTCATGCTCTGGAAATGCCTTGTATCCATCAGGGCAGGCATCAAACTGCGTCTTCCTTGTGTATTTACATTTCAGCTTGCTCCCACTGATAACCAAAACAGTTCCTTTGGGAAATATAAATATTTGCCATGTACTCTGCTAAATTCTTCACGTCATTACAAATTAGTCTTGAAGACAATGGGATATGAAGGGAACTCACTCAAGAGTTCACATATCAACAGCTAAAGAAAGCTAGAATTTGAATGCAGGTGTGCCAGATTCAATAGCATATTGGAGACTCACCAATGGGCTTTCTAAGAAATAAAAACAGTGCTTATGTGTATAGTTTAATTGCTCTGGTGTAAATATTCCCATCTTGGGAGATTTCAAGCAGCGTGCCATGAATCCAAAAGGAAACCATGGCATTTAGTTCTCACCTTAAAGCAGTAGTTCTTCAAGTGCAGTCCCCAGACTAGTAGTGTCACATCAACATCATCTTAGAACATGTTAGAATTGCAAATTCCTGGGTCCACAGCCAACGCTGCATCTCCTGCATCAGAAAGTCTGAGGTGGGAACTTTGAATCTGTGTTTTAACAAGAATCCCAGGGATTCTGATACTTGATCATTATGTTTGACAAAGCAACAGCATCATCAAATATTTGTTGAGCTGAATGAACTGAATGGACAATTATTAAGAGAACATCAGCTCCGGAGACAAGCTTAATCCCAGGAAGACTTAATTCTACCTTCAGAGAATAAAATGAAGATGGAAAGAAACTTTGGGTAGAGCTGATATTTTCTTTAAAGCCCTCTGAAGATAACCTCCATTTATGTCTCAGCCCTACTGGCTCCCTTAGCTTTCTGGGAATCCCAACTGGAAAATAGTTTCTTTGAATAATTGGAATGAGTGTGTCCTTCACATCACTCCTGCTACAGACAAGATTTTGAGTTCCCATGTTCTACGTAGGACATCTTTATCTAACTCAGGCTCACAAAGATTTTTTTCTTTTGTTTTAGAAAGTCTAATAGTATTACTTTTACAATTTTTATCTACGATCGATCTTTAGTTACTTTTTATATATGGCATTACATAAGGCTGGATGTTCATTTTTCTCCACATAGATATCCAGTTGATTCATCACAATTTGTTGAAAAAAATAATAATTTTATGATTGAACTGCATTTCACTTTTGACAAAAATTGGTTGACCATATATCTATGGGTCTATTTTTGGATTTTCTGTCTGATTCCATTGATCTATCTATTATTTTGTCAATATTTTATTCTCTTGATCATCATAGCTTTATAGTAAGTGATCAAATCAGGTGGTCCTATTTATTTTTTCTACAAAATTGGTTTAGACATTCTAGTTCCTTTACTTTTACATAATGATTTTAAAATAAGTTTGACAGTTTCTACAAAATGACTGCACTTGAATGAACTTGTGATGTTTAATCTGGATTGTCAACTTGACTGAATTATGAAACTCCTAAGAGTGCATGACCTTGGGTATGTTGATGAGATATTTGGCTTATGTAAAGGCAGATTTGAAAGGAAGTACTACCCTGAATGTAATCAACACTGTTTTCATAGGTGCAGGACGTGGACAAAAAGAAAGGAAAAGCTGGATGACCCATACGTGGTTCTTCCTGAGAAAAAACATGTCTGCTCTCACCTGGGATATCTGCCTCAGCTCTTCTAACTGGGGTTTCACCATTGTTTCTGTGGGGAGTTTCCTGGTCATTCCACCTTGGACTGAAACTGCATGATCAGCTGCTCCTATTTTGAGACTACAGCTCTTAAACTACGAGACCAGCTGCTGGTTCCTCTCTGCCCTGTGCAGGAAGCTGATTGGGACTATACTGCTTTGGACTATAAACTGATTTGATACATCCCCTCTTTCCATTTACATATCCTGTGAGTTCTGTTACTCTAGTGAACTTTGACTAATACCGGACATACCCTTATTTGAACTGTTCCCTTCCTTGATCCTCATTCCTGGCCCTTTTCCTCCAACCCCCTTCCACTATTTTACTGGTTTTTTTCTCCTCGTTTGACTTGTCTCTTTTGCTTCCTATTTTTGTTCAAGCTTCCACCTACGAGAGAAAACATATGACCCCTGAATTTCTGAGACTGGCTGATCTCAATTAACATAATATTTTCTGTTTCCAAAAAATGACATAATTTTATTCTCTATGGCTGAATAAAATTCCATCATATATGTCTACCACATTTTTGTTATCCATTCATCTGTTGATGGACACCTAGGTTGGTTCTATAATGTATGGGGAGGGGGATAAGGGAGGAGGGTGTGTACACAGAAGGAAATACACCAATGATGTGTCCCTGTACACTTCTATCACTTTGAATCTCACTATGATGTATAATTACATCGCATTGATAAAAGTATAAAAATGAACAAAACATAACAAAAAAGAAATTCAAACAAAATAGCTTTACTTAGATTTTGATTGGTATTTCATGAGCTCTATTATATTTTGGGAAGACATTAAGTTTTGTCAATTTTAGGACAGCATCTATGATCATGGTATATGTTTTAATTTGTTTAGGTTTTTTCCTTCTATTATAGTACTGGGATGAATTATAGTAATGGATTTAAAAATGTTAAATTAACCTAAACCTTGTGTTCTTGTAGTAATCTCTGCTTAGTTATGAAGAATTAAATTTCAGATATATTATTGGATTTAATTTGTTCATGCTTTGCTATGAATTTCTGGGTCTATGTTCATGATAAACATTGGTTTATAATTTTATTTATTATAATGCTTTTGTCAGGATTTCGTAATAGAGTGATTCTGGCTTTATATAATATATTAAGCCATATTCACTCATTTGTTATTTTTTCCCTTTTTTGGAAGAATTTGTGTAAGATGGTTGTTACTTTTTTTAACTTATATATATTTATATATAACATATATATTTTTTATGTATAACATATGTACTATATATTTTTTCTTTTTTTTTTTTTTTTTGCAGTACTGGGGATTGAACCCAGGGCAGTCTGCCCTCAAGCTACACCCCCAGTCCTATTTTTTATTCTTCATTTTGAAACAGAGTCTCAATAAGTTGCAGAGAGCCTCACTAGGTAGCTGAGTCTGGCTGCAAACTGGGATCCTCTGATCTCAGCCTCCCAAGTACTGGGATTACAAGTGTGCACCACCATGCCTGGCTTAACTTACATTTTAAGATAATGATGCTGCACTTTGTATCTAGAATAGAGGCCAAGACAGGTTCTCACAAGTTCAAGGCCAACCTCAGCAACCTAGCAAGAATGTTTCAAAATAAATAAAATAAAATAAAATGGGCTGATGATGTAGCTCAGTGGTAGAGCACTGGTTTAACATGCACGAGGTTATATATATATATATATATAGAGAGAGAGAGAGAGAGAGAGAGAAACATATATACAAAAATATATATATATATATATATGTATTATATAGTTTCATCTATTTTCCTGCAAATGACATAGTTTTGTTCTTCTTTATGGCTGAGTAAAAAATTCCATTGTGTGTGTAGACCACATTTGATTTATCCATTCATCCGTTGAAGGACATCTAAATTGGTTCCATAATTTGGCTATGGCGAATTGTGCTGTAGTAAACATGTGTATGCATGTATCACTATTTTTGGTAATCCTACTAATATGTCCCATCCGTTCAAACAGTACCCTTAAACTCCTTTCTCAGTGTGATAAATCATGGAGAGATTGTTAGTTGTTTTATCTTGGAACTGAAATAGTAGTAGCTTTCCAGGAGGACAGAGAAGAGTAAAGTGGCTATAAGAATGGACATCCCAGGTGAATGATAGCTCATGTGAAATGATGCAGAGGAGGAGAGGAGCATAGCAGAAGTAAAGTACGTGTGGCAGCCACACTCACATAGACCGTGCAGTATAATTGCAAGCCGCCTGGTGAATTCCCCAGGGTCCTGTACGTGAACAGAGTAGCTCCAGGAAACATGCAGGAGCAGTTTAGGGCAAAGCAACCTTGAACCTGGCACAAAAGCAGCTCCTATCACTCACTCAGTCTCATTACTAAACATGAGAAGCCCAACAACTTTACATTGAAAAAATGCTTTCCTGATATGATGTGAAATGATGAAAAAAGATCACAGTCTTTTTAGCAAATTTCATATTTTAGAAGTCAGATAGAAAGAGGTATTTTTCAATTAAGTCCTGTCAGATGTAAATTTGCAAATGGAAAAGCTACATGAAAAAATATATATAATTTGCCAATCTTCAGTGTGAGAATTTAATTAAAAGAACGTCAGATTGCTAAAACTTAAACTTCCCTCTTGTGCAGGTGGTTGTCTATCAGATTAAATTTTAACCAACATATCAGAGCATTTACTAAGGATGTGTCAGTGTGCTCAGACTCATACATTCCACAGCATGAGAAATCTTCAACAAAATCTTGTGAGATAAGGATTAACATTTGTCACTGTACTTGATTTAAGGAGCAAGGCTCAAACTGCCTAAGATACTTGCCTAATGTCATTTATGTAACAACATCAAACATTGATTGATTGGATTTTGGTAGTAGAAATTGAATCCAGGGACGTTCTACCTCTTAGATACACTCCCAGTCCTATTTTATTTTTTATTTTGAAATGGGGTCTCACTAAGTTTCTGAAAGTCTCACTAAGTTGCTGAGGCTGGCTGTGAACCTGTGATCCTCCTGTCTCAGCCTCCCAAGTAGTGGTATTACAGCATGTGCCCAGCAACAGTAAACATTGACAATTTCAATATCTACTATTACCTTGTTCTTTGCCAGTCATTATATCAACATTATTTCATTTAATCCTTCTTGATAAACAAAGTTTTATCTCCTCATTCTCTACATGAGGAAGTTGAGGTCCACCAAGCCAGAGTATCATAAATTTCCTGCACCTATCAGATAATTAAGTTAGGAGTCTCATTTTATCCCAGGCCTGTATATAACCAGTAGGTATGGGATCAAAAGTACAACCCCATTTTGACAGCCACTAATCCTATCTTTCCTCTGTATCACCCTGATGCCTCGTGAAAAAGATCATCAGTTATTGGATTCTTCCTCAGTGTTAGAAGGCATGTAATTGTGCCATCTAGAACAAATTGGAAAGAATAAATTGCTGTGGCTAAATTATTTCTGAACATGCTTGTTAATCCTTCCTCACTGAAGCCAGCCTGGATGGGCAGGTCTGTATCTGAAATCATCATACTGCTCAGATATCTTAGTGAAAATGCAAGAAGAAAAGGTTAGGAATCTACCTTCATACTGAGCCCTAAGAAGCACTAGGGATGTGTCTGCCTAAGTGTGGTTTATAGAACAGAAAAGTTAGAGGTCATCAGAATAGGTTGAAATCTCAGAGATCACCCCAACTTTTCCTCCCTTTTCCCAGAGAACAAAGTCCCCCTCTGTAACATCTCTGACTAAAGGTCGAAAGCACCTGCTTGAAAACCATCTCAGTGTCTTGATACACAGAGCACAATCCTGCCACTTACTTGTAATTGACACTCAGATGTTATATTTCTTGTTCTCTAAGCCCACATAGAAATCTGCTTCCCCTTAATCACTTAGTCAACAATATTTATTTTGCTCCCACTAGGTCTCAGGTAGACATAATGGAAGTAAAACATGGAGAAGATAGTTGGACACACATACTTCAAATCCTAAAGCACAAGGAAGAGCTCACACTTCTTAAAGAATGGTGAAAAATTTAGTAAGACTGAATAAGAGGTTGTTTTAGAGAGATGCATGAGGTTGACTAAACTGAAGGAACTTCTTGTGCCTTACAAAAGTAGCTGGATAGAGTGGTGGGGACATATTGAAAGGACACAGGAGCCAGCTTGAAGGAGCAACCTCTGGATAAATCAGGGGCAATTTCATCATCATAATAAATATTGACAGAAGAAACGTTGACATCATAACAAATATTGCTTTTTATTTCATCCAGTGAAATGAAAAGCAGTGAATCAATTCTGTTATAAATTGATGAATAAATGCATACAAAGGTGCTGGAGAAATGGGTAGCTTTTCCTTAAAAGACAGTGTCATTAAAAATATAGAAGAAATGATGAAGCTGGGAAATTATCAAGGACGGATGAAATTAGTGGCTAAAAGTTTTATAGGGAGTAGGACATTTACTTATCTTGCCACAATATACTTACTAATAATGAAAGGAAAAATAGAAGCTTTGTAGTGGAGAAACTTAGAATACCACTTTAACCAACCTTAGCATCACAAATTCTGGGAAGAACTGACACCATGGACCTCTTGATACTATGATGCATTGAGAAGAACACAGAATCAACTTGGTGAAGTTCCTGCCAAAATTGTTAGACAAATCCAGTTATGAAGAAGCATCTGGCTAACACAAATGAAAGGACATTCTACAAAATAACTGGCCTGTGTTCCTCAGAAATGCCAAGGTCTAAAAGGACAAAGAAAGACATTGAACAGTTCTTGATTAACAGAGAATAAAAAGGATATGGCAACTGAATTCCATGACTGATTCTAAGTTGTATCCTGGGTTAGGAAATAAACATAGCTTAAATGGATATTATTAGGACACATGATTAAGTTTGAATGTAGTCTAAGGATTACATAGTAGTATTGAATCAGTATCAGAATTTCTGATTTTAATAATTCACTCTGTAGTAGAATGATCTTGTTCTTAGAAATACACACTTAGATCACACATTGTATCTGAAAAAAAAGATATCTATATATCCATCCCTCTATACATTTAACCATTCATCCATAGACATTCAAAAGAAAATGATAAATTAAATCCAGGGGAGCAAAATGGAATGAACTTATGAGTCCAGGTGAGGAGGAAACTTCAATATAGTATTCTTACAACTTTCCTTAAATTGTAATGATACAAAAATACCCCAAATTTAAAAAGTTACAAATCAAGAGTCACTGGAGAAGGGGGAAGAATTAAATGTAGAGATTATGCATGTTCTCATGCATTATTCTATAGATTTGAGGTAAGAATAATTGGACACTTGGGAAAGGTGCTAATTTTGAGTGCATTGGGGGAAGATGAGGGGAAACCACTCTCAGTCCAGGTAAGAATTAAAGCCATGTTGGTAAAAGGTTTAATACTCAAGATGCCTGGAATGTCTCCATGCTCCCACACATAGACCCGCTGATGCCATTTCCCCCTCTGGGTTTTCACAATATTTCCTGTCCAACAGATTATCTACCTCTTCTCTATCTTAGCATCCCTGTTTTGGGCAATATTGCCAAATATTGGGCAAAATAATCTCTCTCCCAGACTTCTTGATTTCCTTATATCCAAACTATATCTTCCCCGACTCCACGTCCACCTTACATGGGAGAACAATAGGACTAAAATGCTAATATAGTCATGCTCCCTTTATGTTAGAAATTCCATCAATTAGAATTAAATCCAAAATTTCCTTATCTTCCTCAATGGTCCTTAGACAAGGAAGAGGGCCCTTGAGGAGCCATAATGTTTGGACTTTCAACACTGTGAATTATATAAACATTTTTCCTTTATGAAGTTAGCCTGTCTCAAAGCAGACTAATACAGAATTCCAAATCTATGGGCAGATGCCCAGGGGAGTGTTAGTGTGCTTAACTTACTAGTACAAAGACTTAAACCACGTGCTTCCTCTAATGTCCTACTGTTCTCTCTGCTCAGTCTACTCACCATGTCAGTAAAGTCCAGTAAGTATGAGCACCAGGCTTGGATTCCGCCTCTGACACACAATAACGGTGACACTTTATACATTTTTTTAATTGGAGAATCAGTATCCTAATTTAGAAAATGATAATGGTTTCCATGTTTGTAGCATCATTATAAGGATTCATTGAAGGGATGTTGGTAAAGTGATTCACCCAGAGGTTGTCACATGGCAATTGTCATTTGCAGGGTGCCTGGAGCTTCTCTGTACATAGATATCTGCACCTCCAGTCCATTTCCTCCTCTGGGTTTTTGCCATATTTCCTATATAACAGACTCTCCATCTTTAAAGACTCAAGTCAAAAGTCCACCTATTTTTGGAAGTGCTGCAGTCTGAATAAGGTTTGTATCTTCCAAGGGTTCCAAGTTTGATTCTCAGTGTGGCGATGTTGGGGGGGTGGACCCTTTAAGAGATGGGGCCTCTTTGGAAGACCTTGGGTCAATGGGATCCCTGTCTCTCACTGGATTCATGGTTTACAATGTGATCTTTCCCTCTATACTCACCCCTGCCATTACCATCCACTCTGAAGTGACCCAGCCAAAGGGAACCTTTGTGGTACCATGATGTTTGGACTTTTAGCATCCAATATGAGCTAAATATATTTCTCTTCTTTATAAAGTTAGCCTGCCTCAGGTATTTCATCATATAAACAAAAAAGCAGACTAATACAGAATTCCCAAGCTCTAGGTAGCTGTCCAGAAGAGTGGTAGCATAATCACTCTATTAGTTCAATAAGCTAGTTGGGAGCACGCTGGACTGATACTGGAAGACCGGTGAACACAGTTCATTGTCCCCATGGAGTGCACATCCTAGTCTGGAGAAACAGAAAGTAAAGAAGGAAACAAACAGATGAGTAACCTAGGTAATTGGAGAGAGTGTTAAGTCTCATGGGAATTTAAACGTAATGATCTGAAAGAGAACCTGGAATGGTGGTCACAGGAGATTAGGGAGTCAGTTCAGAATTCTTCCAGTTCATAAGTGAGCTGAGACTTGAATAAAAAAACCAAAGCATAGGGATAGTAAGATGATTATTTCTGGCAGATACAAAATAAAGTAAGCTGAGCTAGTGCTAACCTGGGAAACCAATGTAGATGGGACATACTGAGCAAGGGATAAAGAGGAATAAGATGAATTGGAAAAGAAGTCTGGGGCTAGATAATCCATGACTTCCATGTCTTGGGAGCCATGACTAAGTCCCAGATATACAAGGACTAAGATCTAGTGACTTTTTTTTTTGGTATGGTACTGAAGATGGAACCCAGGGGTATTCAACCTCTGAGATACACCTTCAGCCCTTTTTAATTTTATTTTGAAACGGGGTCTCAATATGTTGCTGAGGGCCTTGCTAAGTTGCTTAGACTGACCTCAAAAGTACTGGGATTACAGATATGTGCCACTAGCTAAGGACTAATGACTTAAATGTTCCGTCACTTAATAAGAAACTCTTTCTATGAAAGGTGAAGAGGGATTCTGGTCTGAGATAGTAAAACTGCTGAGGGCCATTTTCTAAATATATTTATATGGTTAATGGTAATAATAGAAATATAACTAATGAATGAAAGTCTCAATGAAAGTGAGTCAAAGTCAAAGCCATCTATTTTATTTGCAAAGCAAATATACATTTTATTTAAAAATAATGTGATATTGAAAGTTATAGTGGAAAAATCTTATTTTGCACAGAAGTGTCTGACAGTTACAGAGTGAGTCAAGGAAAAATGGACATTTGGGTTGTTTCCACATTTGGAATACTATGAAGAATTCCACAGTAAATATTAGCACACAAGTTCCTGTATGAACTTATGTTTTCATTTCTCTTGAATGTATATTTGGGAGTAGAAGTTATGGCTTATGTAGTAAACCTATGTTTAACTTGTTTTAGGAAGTGTCAAACTACAACGGCTGTACCATTTTGTATTTCCACTAGCTATGTACAAAAGTTCCTATTTCTCTATATCTTCCTAAACACTTGTCATTTTCTTTTTTATTTTTAAATTAAGGCCATCATAGTGGGTATGAAGTGGAATCTCATTGTAGTTTTGAGTTGCATTTGCTTAATGACTGATGGCATTGAGCATCTTTTAATGTAGTTGCTGGCCATTTGCATATCTTCCTTGGAGAAATGTCTATTCCTTTGCCCATTCTTAAAATTGGGTTGTTTGTTTTGTTGTTGTCAAGTTGTAAGATTTCTTTATATATTCTGAATATTAAACCCTGAGGCAAATCCATAGAGAGGAAAGGAAATTAGATAGAGGTAACCAGGGGATGGGGAGGGGTGGGGAATGATTACTTAATGAGTATGAAGTGTTTATAGAGGATGACTGTAGAGAGCAGATGGTTGCACAACATTGTGAACATGCTAAATACCACCAAATTGTGCACTTTAAGAGATTAATTGTATGTTTTGTGACTTTTACCTCAATAAAAATTTCATGTAAAAAATTAAAATAAAAACTTTTCACAGATGAGATAGGCCTAAATAAATGATCATTTATACATATTTAGTTTAATTGTATTGTTATATAATTTCTTTCGATAAATGCTTATACGTCCATCCATTCATTCATTCATTTTGCTTAGCCTTCAGGTGGGAAAATTTGCTTACCACTTATAAAACACAGACCCTACATGGAGAGACCATGAATGTATAGATTTTTCTATTTTCCTACATGCAAAATCTCTGCTCATTCTTTAAGAATCAGCCTAAATCAGGATGAAAAATAGTCTGATGAGCTTCTATCAGTCACTATATTACTAAGCCATTCAGAATTAAGTAAGTTGATTCAGTTTTACATGTCTAATAGAATAATTGGTATTAGCTGATGAAACAAAATACTTGAAACATCAGTGTTTTAGCCTAATCAAGATTTATTTTTTACCCATTCTCTTTAAATCTGATGCAATTAAAAATGATGGATTGATTAATAGATTGAAGGATGGAAGGGCAGATAGATGAGCTGATATGCAATGAAATACATTTAATAAGATGCTAATTTTGGAATCAAGATGATGCATATGTAAATATTTACTGCACAATTCTAATTTTCCTATACTTAAAAGTCATAATAAATTGTTGGAAAAAATCATGATTTAGGTCAAGTCCCTTCAATTTATGTAGCTACATCATGTGAAAACTGGGCCCCAAATGCACCACAATAAGGAAAAAGATGTGAAGAACACTCCAACTATTTACTGCCTTGATCCACAGTTAATGCCCGTCATGGCTTTTCACCACCCACTGACCACTCTTAGAGATATGGCTGAACATAATTCAGAGGTTAAAAAGTATAGATGAGCTCTTGGAACTTGGCATAATTCTCTCTGCCACAGAGACCTAATAATACATGTCCCCCATAGTCTCAACTGGGGCTGAGGTATGTGCTAGTAGTATCTATTGCCAGACTTCTTTCCAAATTGCAGAAGCAAGATAAGTATGGCTTTGTTATGGGCCATCTTGTTACCTTTTGTTCGATATCTCTGTTCTCTTTCCATTCTGAGCTAAGACTTTCCTAGGCTAATACTATCCTGTGACAGGTAAGACATCCTAGAGCATGACAAAGTGTGCTTTTTACCCCTCTCCCTACAGCGTCATTTCTCCAGGATAGGGTGTGTGCAGAGCAAAACCATTTTTCCCCTATTTCCAAACTCTATGTTTCTAAAACTAGTTTGTTTTTGCTTTTGCCAAAAATATACATGAGTGTCAGTTCTGGCTTTATGAGTTTAGACAAGTGACTTGGCCTTGTAGAGCTTTTTCTTATTTGATATTTATGTAAAATATCTGGACATCAAGGTTTATGACATTTAAATTGAATAAAGATTAACTGGTTATAAAGAAGGTCAGTCGAGTTGGATAGGATGAACTGGACTGGACAGTAATATTTGAAGATATGAAGATAAAGCCACTGAACACCAGACTGAGGAGTCTGTATTTGACCCCATTTGCATTAAAGAGTCACTCAATGCAAGATCTTTAGCTTCATAAGATATAATTGTTACTACATTTTTTTTTACATAGATTATACTGGCAGCTGCAAACAGAGTGTGGGTTATTATATCGGATCCACCATGTGGTTCAGAGGTGTCTGTTTCAGGAAGACAATCAGCACCATGGACATCTCTGTGTTTCTGTAAATATACACAGTACCCCTAAAAAGTTCCCAGAGAAAGGGATCACTGGGAAGAGGTAGCTTTGCTAAGTCAACCAAGAGTTCTTCTAGAGTTGCCTATTGTGAGAGTAATTAGTTCTGTGCTCATATTATTTTTTATTATACATGGAAGGATTATTTCCCCTGACCCCCTTTGGATCTGCTTTGACCAATGAAATATGGCCACTCCAGGAAGAACCTCTGACACTTAGTGTGAGATCTACCGTGCTCTGGCCTAGAATGGCCAATAGACAGCCAACTTCAAATCATGTAAGTATACACCACCAGCTCTCCTGGTCCACATGTCTTTGGGCTTGGACTGGAGTTATACCATTGGTTCTCCTATCTCTGGATGTCTCAGCCTCCATAATTGCATGAGGCAATTTTCCTTCACACACACACACACACACACACACACACACACACACACACACTTTATTGGTTATATATCTTTAGAGAACTATGATTAGTAATTATTTCTGTCCTAGGAGTTGAGGCTATTTCTTTTCTAGCAATGAGGCATTGCATAACTATTCCTACTGACCCATGCTCAGATATGTTGGCATAAAAAGTAGTTTCAGGGTAGGGTGTATGTGGAAAATTCTAAAACACTGTGCCTTGAATCTGTGATCCTCCCATCTAAGCCTCCCAAGTACTGAGATTTACAAGTGTATGCCACCACACCTTGATAATTTGCAATTTTGTTGTACAAATTGACTAGCCTAACTCTGAGTTCTGGCTTTTTATTTCTCCTATGTAAGATGAGGGCATGGCTTAACTTAGCTCTTAGTGTTCTTCCACATCCTCATTCATTAATTCACCTGTTTATTCATCAAATACTTATTAAAAATGTATACAAGTTTCCTTATTCCTTGCTAGATGCTTGGTGGTGAGTAAGATACACATAACTCTGTCTTTATGGAATAATAGTCCAGCAGGATAGATGAACAATTTAAAAAGCAATTATAAAAACATGTAATAAAGACTGCTAGAAATAAAGAGTTCTATGGATGGACATATAAAAATAAGACATAATCTCCTCTTGTGAGATAACCTGGGCCAGGAAAGAACATTTGCACAGAATTTAGAGTTGGTTTGGTAAAGTCATAGGAGAAGTATATTCTAATATTCTATGCACAGGTTTGGAATTAAGAGACAATATGGTTACTTATTGGAAGTTAAAGGATTTCAGTGTGGCTGGGTTGGTGTCAGTCACAGAACACAAGACTGAGGAAGCAAAGAAGAATTGGGTCATGTATGACATGTTAGGATTTTTCACTATGCAGTTCCCCATTTTTTGTTACTCCAGGCCTAGCCATCTGAATTTTCTCATACCCAAGGCACCAGAAATGTAAGCCAATCCATTACTGGAACCCAACATCTTTCACACCCTCTATTTCCTCCCAAATGTCTCTTGCAATTGCCGTGTCTAGGCTGAGTTCAGTTCTCCTGGACAAAAGACAGACACACGCTTATATCTTCCAGCCTGGGCTCAGAACATGCCTTCTTCTCTTTCAGAGAGAATTGCTACTTGAGACATCTAATTTTACAGATCATGGTTTTGGAGAAAAAATGTCGCCCCAGAAGTGAGTGGGGAATTATTCACTTCTGGAGATGGAAATGTCAAGACAGACTGATCAGGCCCGGAGCGGGATGCCTGGGCAGCTCACTCAGAGAGCCAGGAGACCCCAAGGCTTCTTCTGCCTGGATTATCTCAAGGCTGTGCAGATTCGAAAGTTGGCACACGCTTGCCACTGAGATCTTCCTCACCTCCAAGCCATTTCTTATGCTGCTTCCTGCCTTCTCTCCCTCATTCCCCTAGATAACTCCCCTATGTCCTCCCGCTTACATATCATTTCCTGAAAGCCTTCCCTGACCCCAAGGGAGGCTCAGATGATGTTACTCTGTGTTTCCAGAGCATATTTTAATAGGACTTTATCAAAAAATGATGATGCTGTTTGGCAATTATTGTTTCTGTTTGTTTTATGTTCTTTCCCCATCAAACCTAGATATTCATGACAGCAGGATGAACATATATCTGAATATGCCAGCATGTAGCTTAGCAACTGGAAAATAGATAATGCTTAATAATTTTCTTTTGAATGAATAGATACATGAATAAATGAATGAATGGATTCTGGGGGAAGGTGAGACTCTCCCTTTACCTTGAATCATCTTTGCCATTTTTGGAGGTACTGGGGATTGAACCACTGAGCTACATCCCCAGTCTCCTTTTTTTGTTTTCCATTTATTTTGAGACAAGGTCTCACTAGGTTTCCCAGGCTGGCCTCAAACATAATCCTTCTCTCTTGGCCTCCCAAGTATTAGGATTACAGGTATTATCATCCTTACTTTTTAAGGATCCAGTGACTAGAATAATCAATGATATCATAAACCAAGTTCATCATTCCCAAGTTTGGTTAATAGGAATGCTTCATCCATAAGGAATTGTAAAGAAGACCCTATTCAAACCCTGTAAGTGAAGGAAGACCCTATGTGACCCTATAAGTGAACACAGAGAGTGAATGTATAGTTTAAATAAGCATAGGTAGCAAGGAGTGGGAGTACTTGGGAGGTTGAGACAGGAGAATTGCATGTTCAAGGCCAGCCTCAGGAATATAGCAAGATACTGTTTTAAAATATAAAAATAGAACTGGGAGTGTAGCTCAAAGGTAGAATGCCCCTGGGTTCAATCTCTAGTACCCCCACCCCCCACACACATGAGCAAGCATAGGATATGCTTTGTTGAATGGGAGAGAGGAGGAAATGTTAATTATTTCCACAGGAATTATATCTAACCTGCCACCTGTCGGATTCTTGCTGCACTATGTGCCTGCAAAGAGGAACTAAGTGATTAGAAATTCTGATGTAGCTTGACCTTCCATCAGGCCTTCACATCCTAAAATAGCATTGCCAAATGAACTGACAAGCAGTCTCTGATTACCTTTCCCAATGGGGAACTCCCTACAACCCAGAGCAACTAGTTGCTTAGATCGAGGTGTTTCTGTCTCAACAGTATGAGTGGGCTGGAAAGCAAACAGTGTGTTGCAGGGACGACGCCGTGTACCTTTAGGTGCCAGGCAGCATCCCTGGCCTCTGCTCCCTACATGCCAACACATCCCCTTCCCAAGTTGTCCTGAGACATTGCCCAATTCCTCTGGGGAGGAGTAGAATAGCTCTAAGAGTCACTTACTTAGAACCATGCTATTAAGAGAACGTGGCCATCACAATAGTGTATAGCTATAGAGTTTGCTCACTTGGGATCTATTGTCACTTCTTTAAGTAAAAAAAGAAAAAAAAATCCCCAACTCTAATTTTTCTTTGGGGAACGATTTCTCTCCCATTTCTTCAGAACATTTTGTTGAAGTAGGCTGGCTATCACAAGGAGCTTTGATTCTAGGAACCATCTTAGAAATGTTAAAGTGTAGAATCCCTTTTTCTGCTGGAGGTTTGGAAAAACAGTAAATCTGAAGCTACTGGTACTATCTGGTCAAAGTTCACCTCCAATGGGTCTAACACAGAGGAAAACACTGCAGACATTATCTGAGCTTTTAAGCTAGGCCTAAAGTCAAATCATCTCTGTTCTCTCTAGTTACATGACAGAGATAGAGACAGTCTCTTTTGGCCATAGTGGGTGAATCTTTATTAGTCCCAACTGGAAAAAAAACATGATTTTTTTCCATGTATATTTTTCAACTCTTAGTTTCTCCTCAGAGTGAAAAAAAATGTGAATTTCCTCTCTTTTTCACAGTTCACCTTTGCTGGTATCTGAAGATACTGAAACAGGTACATTTGCTAAGGTCTGAGCTCCCTGACTCCTGGGCTTCTACTCTGTATGTCTCCATTTTCTGTAATTCTCCCAGAAATATCTTTATAAAGCTTAGAGCTGTTCATGCTTCTTTGTTGTTTAATACTCTTTGATAGCTCTGATTACCTACAAGATATGTCCTCACTCTGCAGTCCTGTGCTCAGGAACTTGACAACCTGGCCTCCAATGATGCCTGTGGCTTTAGTGTTGGCCTACTGACCTTTCTTTGAGACTCCCAGGGCATGCCTGAGACCCCGGTGCACTTCACAGGGCCAGGCACAGTGTGAGCCTGCAGCGAGTGGATGAATGGACCAGAAGGATGGCAGTGCTCCTGCCCTGTGTGAGGAAGCTGCTTCTCCCCAGACAGGCTGCAGGCTCCTGCCTTTGCTGAATGCGTTTCGCCCAGTGGGATACTGCATAGAAGCAGTGCTTAGCAATGCCTGCCCAAGAGCCTGCCTCCACCAGGCTGCAGGACACCTCTAACTGCTTGCCTTCCACCCCAGGGGAAAGACCATTTGAACTGCAGCCAGGATGCACATAGCTCAAAGGACCCCGAGGAGCCGTGGCCCAGTCAGCACCTCTGGGACCTCAAACATCCTATGAATATCTCATCAGGCTTAACCACTCAATGCTGATTATTAGATTAGCTTTTCATTTCAGGCATCAGATTTGCCCTCCTCAGTGGAAGAGGACACCGCTTATTATTTTCTTTTCAGTGCCTTTTAGTATCTGCAACACAGTCCAACCAAATGCATGGTTGAAAAGAAAATAACCAAAGGATTAAAGAATGCAATTTGAAAATAATAGAGAATAAATACTTCCGGTGAAATCAGACTCAGATTCAAATCCTGGCCACCTCATTCACCAGCCATGCCACTGTGGGTGATTCTATTTCTCTAGCTATAAAATGGCAGTGAATTCCCATAGTTCTGTTATGAAGATGAGGATCTGAATATAAAAAGACACATATATGTATGTCTATTTATACATTTTATTGCATTTACCTTATAAATAAAATTAATTTATCAATATACAATGAATATATTTAATTATAAATATTTACATATATAAAGTTAATATATTTATTTTATTATATATTATATGTATTTGTATATATATACACCTATATACATATAAATATATAGTAAAATATAATATATGTATATATAATTTCTAGAAAGCACTAGAGTAATTTTCTCTGGCCCTCAGGAGAATTTGAGAGTCACCTAGGAGCCTTTATGCATTCTTCCCTTGTTAACCCAGCCAAGTTGTTTTGTGCTGGCAACTGCAAATCTCAACAGCATCTCTCCTCCACTTTCCTCTCCTCTGTTGTTCTTCTGTCATTGCTATTATTGCCTGATAAAATGATTAAGGTCACGAAAATCTGGATCCCCAGCACTGGTAATCCCACCACCATTCCTCTTTCTACCTTGGGATGCTTGTAGCCAATCCTTGCCCATGAGTAGATGTATCTATCCCAGCCTCAATCTTAGTACAAATGGAACGTTTTAACTTTTAATATTTAACACTACATGTAATATATCTCTCCTAGATTCAAACACTTATTGTTTTAAAATATACTCATTATTTCCTCTAGTTTACATACAACAATTTCCTAAACAGTCCTCTAAGTGAGGGACATTTGCAAACCAGTATGCAGGTAGTACAGATAACATAGCAAATATCTATTGAGGTAGAGAGTTTTTAAAAATTTTCTTGAATTATTATTAGAGATTTTTTGAGAACTGGAATTAATCAGTTAATGATATATACACTCATGTGTATATGTACACACATATATATTTACATGATTTTTGCTTACTAGAAAAGGGAACTTACTTACTTAGAAGGTAACCAGCAGTCCCTTCTGCTGTTATGATAGAAGACTCTACTCAGAAAACTTGGATATTGTGTTCCTTTTCTCCACTTTTTCAGATGAGAAAACAGAAGCCGAGAGAACACAATTTACTAATTCAAGATTACACAAAGAAATCATAGGGTCTGGACTTGGACTCAGTGGTAGTCACTGATCTCACACACTGGGGCACCAGTGCCCCTTTGGGAATCTGATGGAAATTACAGACCTCCTTTCCAGATTGCCTTTTCCTTTCCTCTTTCCTCATCTTCCTTTTTTTTGGTTCATGAAATGACTGGAGCCCTGTAGATGAATTTGTGCTCTAAATCACATTATGGAAGCACTTCCAAACATTAGAGAAACCAGCTGATTTTGGTTTGGGGTGTTTTCTCACTTGCTTATGTGTTAGATACGTTTTATCTATGTTATGGGGATCCCTAACATCCTTGTAACCATGGGAATATCATCAGAGTGCCTAGAAATGCTGTCTCTTGAGGTCCTGTGTAGAAGTTATTTAGAAATATATTCCAAGAACTAGCTGGAGACAGGAGATCTATATTCCGTTCTCTACTTCGGCACTAAATGGTCATTATAGGACTTTGATACTTATGATGCCCATTTGGAAGGTGTACCTACAGAGCAGGGTCCTGAGGCATGATTCATAGCTAATGTAAGGAACCTGTCAGTGAATCAGAAAATGAAGAAAGGATGGGATGGAGATCAATAGACTGAAAGGGGCTCAAGGGAAACACTTTGGGTGAATTGCAGCAGTGCTTTATTGGTTAGGATATGGCTAAGTGGCTATAGCAAAGAGACCACAAATTAAAGTGATCTAAACAAAATAGAGTTTTGTTTCTCCCTTAAAAACAGTCCAGGGGCTTTGACACCCTCAATACAAGGCTTCCATTTGTGGTTGTAATCAGTAGCTTCATTCCTTCCTTTCTCATACCTAGTAGGAGAGGGTAAGAGATAAGAAGAGTCGCTGAGTCTAGCATTCATTAGTTTATATCACAAGACTGTGCATAGCTAGAAAAGTGTACAACTGAAAGAGTATTACTAGAAAGACAGGATAGATAGTGGAGAACAACTAGCAGTCTTCTACAACCAAGAAGAGGCGTTGCCTACAGCTGGGATTTTATGAAGTGTGTGTTCAGGGCAGATTTACGGGGGCCAGGAGTGAGAATCAGAGCCTAGTCACTCAGATAGCTCAGTCAGGTCTTATCTGACCACAACAGAAGATGATATGTAAGCCACACACCTCCTGGTGTTATAACGGAAGACTCTCTGCAGAGAACTCCAGTTCTGGTTCCAATTCTACCATTTAAGCCCCTAATTTGAACTCAGTAGTAATGAACATATATCGTTGTTGCTATTTTCTTGACCTATATCTTGTCTACTTTTTCTGGTCAACCTGGTTTTTCCTCTGAGTATTAGTCCCACTTTATTTTCAAGATATTCTTTATATACCTTTGTATTCAGGTTTGGACATGTGGTTTAGGTCTGCCTCGTTAGAGCATCTCTCCAGCATAGTCATTGATTCAGAAACAGGCACATGTCTTGAGACAGGCAGGCCAATGAGATTCAATTCTGAGAGTCTTGATGGATCTCATTCTTCCAGGGTTACTAAGGAGATAAAATGCAAACTTTGAATCATTAGTGTCTATTTTTGCCACTACAGGAGAGAGATTACCTGAGAATAAAGCAGGGCTGGGACATGAAGAGAGATTGTGGGTGACATTATGCAGAGCTCCTGGATCCAGCTATGCTGAAAGCTATTTATCCTGGGATTAGTTTCCTGGGTAATGCATCCCTGTTTTGCCTTTTCCTAGTAGAAATTAGGAATTTACAGTGAGAATACTTCTAATAAATCTCAGTACAAGTCCCTTGCCTTTATTCCTATATTGTGGCTCTGAAACTTAGCTACACAGATGAATATCTAAGAAGCTTTATAAAAAATAAAAATTTTTCTTAAAAAGGAAATAATGGGAGCTGGGTATGATGGTTTACACTTGTAATCCCAGTATTAAGATAGAAGGATCACAGGTTCAAAGTCAGCCTTAGCAACTTAGTAAGGCTCTTAGCAATTTAACGAGACTCTATTTCCAAATAAAAAATAAAATAAGGATGGGAGTACAGCCTAGAGGTAGTAGGCTCCTAGGTACCACTCCAAGTACCACAAAAAAAAAAAAGAAGAGAAAAGAAAGAAAGGAAGTATTGACATTACAGGTGTGGTGGCACACATCTATAATCTCAGTACTTGGGAGGCTGAAACAGGAGAATCTCAGTTCAAAGTAAGTCTCTGCAACTTAGCAAGACCCTGTTTCAAAATTAAAATTAAAATAGGACTGAGGATGTGGTTCAGAGGTATAATGCACCCTGGGCTCAATCCCCAGTACCAACAACAACAACATAGCTCAGCCTTAGATTTTGTTCTCAGTTTGATAATGTAATGAACCCCAAATTTGGACTCAGTTTAAGAGAGTATCTATTATGGTTGCTATTTTCTTGCCTTTCATCTTATCCTCTTTCTCAGGAGCTCTGGGTTTTCCTCTGGGAACTATTCATACTTTATTTTTAGTCTGAGAAGAGGGTCGAAATCTTTCTGAGCTTCTAACAGGAAACCTTCCCAGGAGCTTCTAATAGGCAGTACGATTTGGGAATAACTCATTTATGCCTTCTATCTACCAGTGCAATTATTGCTGTGTGATTTTGGGAAGTTGCTGAGGACTCTGGGTCACTTTTTCCTTACTACAATAGAAAGAGGAAGAGGTTCCATGATTTTTAAGTGGTCTTTTGTTCTAAAAGGTGATCATAATGGCAGCTCTTTATCATGGCCCCTTCTTCCTGTTCCTCATTCATACACACACACACACACACACACACACACACACACACACACACACTCCTACTGTGAACAGGCACAGCCAAGAAATGCACCTCCGAGGCCCTGGCCCACTTTCCACAGCACACTCTCACCTCTATCGCAAGCACTGACAGGTGCAAGCTGAGAAAGATACAGGCTCTGTTTGAAGAATCGTGATGAGAGAAGCGGGGAGACAGGCTGAGGAGAAGAAACAGAAATATTGATCTCAGGAGCTGACAGGTTTCGCTGAAGGATCCACTGGTAGGAGTGGGTGAGCCCGGGCTGAAAAGTTTACACTTCTCTGCCGCAAAATTCAACCATAGCAAAATCTTGATTAAAGCATTCGGTGCCCTCTGAAGCCCAGAATTCTACACTCCCCATTCTATTTCCGACACCGCAACCCTTGATGTTGGAGGGGCTGGCTACTCCTTGAGCCTGTACGTGGTTTTTTTTTTTTTTTTTTTTTTTTTTTTTTAATGTATCTGTGACCTTGTCTAGTCAGCTTTGCTGCCTGTTCCCCCATCGGAGCTTCATGAATGACCACCTGACCACCTCCCATCTTTCAAGGTGCAGGTCAAGCCAGCTTTGTCTGTGAACCTTGCTGTCTTGCTCCAGGCAGAGTTGCCAGCCTCTCCCTCTTCTGAGCTTCAAAGGCCTGGGCTAGGTCTAGCGACTTATGTACTCACTGTTGTTATTATTTGTTTACACATCTCCTCCACTACGAAAGGTCAGGTCTACATGCCCAGGAAGAAGCCAGGGCTCAGTAATTTCTTACTGAACCAATGAGCAGAACTACATAGAGGTGAAGTAAAGAGGAGGAACTCTGAATTATAGTGACCGGATTGTAGAATTAAGATGTGTTGGTAGAAACCTGCTAAACAGTATATCATATATACATAGACATCACCGAGCAAAATTTATTTATTTTTCTCTGGTGCTGGGGTTTAAACCCAGAGATGTTATACTTCTGACCTATACCTCCAACCCTATTTCACTTGGAAATAAGGTCTTGCTCGATTGCTGAGAGTCTTGCTAAATATTGCTGAGGCTCTCCTAAAATCTACAACTCTCTTGTCTCAGCTTCCCAAGCACTGGGATTACAGGAGTGCGCCACCACACCCAGCTATAGAACAAGATTTAATTTGGCTAGGCATGGTGGTGCCTGCCTGTAATCCTAGTACTTGGGAAGCTGAGACAGTAGGATCACAGGTTTGAAGCCGCCCTCAGAAAGTCTCTTTGCAATTCAGCAAGGCTCTGTTTCCAAATAAAAAGTAAAATAGTGCTGGTGATGTAGCTAGCTCCGAGGGAGAAAATATGTCTGGGTTCAATCCCTAGTACTCCAAAAAAAGAAAATATTGAACCTTTATGATGTTCCTTGATCTAGTGGTTCTCACCTCTGGTCTGCCCATTGTAATCATCCAGGGAGCTTTTAAAACTGGCCACTATGCTAGCTCTATTCCACAACCAACAAGAGCATCAGAGTCTCTGGGCCCAGAGCTCAGATATATTTTAAAGTCCCTTGGGTAGTCCCTCTAGGAATCCAGGAATGAAAATATCTACTAGAATTCCTCTACTGATTCCTCCATTTCCTTAGAGTCTCTAGATTTTAATCTTTGATTTTGGACATTGGGCAGCTACATGTCTTAGCTGTACAGCTCTGCCATCAGCTCACCATAGGGTCCCCACTAAATGGGAAAGCTAAAGCTAGGAAAAGTTACCTCTCCTCACCTGGACAGTCTTGCTTCATGGATGTGTTCTTGGTGGGAAAAAGAGATGTGGAGAAAAACTACCATCTCCACTCTTTCAAAAGCAACCAAGCTTATTTATTAAATCTCTCTCCTTTTCACACTCTCTCCTAGAACTAAGTTCTATAAGTTCAGAACTTCTCTGTCTTGTTCACCACTGTCTTAGTCTGTATGGGCTGCCATAAGAAAGTACCATAGACTAGGTGGCTTAAATGACAGAACTTTTATCTTGTCACAGCTCTGGAAGCTGAAAATTTGGGATGAGATTGCCAGCTTGGCCATGCTCTGTTGAGGGCCCTCTTCTGGGCTTATAGAGGGCAGCATCTTGCTATGTGTTTATAAATTCATCTCTCTCTCTCTCTCCCTATATATTTATTTAATAAATAAGCATATAGAGTATAAGACAGTTTTAGAGTGTACTATGTGTTATTTTGAAAATAAAATCAGCTAACAAAAGAAAGAACTGGTGTGGTTGCTTTTGAAAGAGTGGAGATGGTAGTTTCTCTCCACATCTCTTTTTCCCACCAAGAACACATCCATGAAGCAAGACTGTCCAGGTGAGGAGAGGTAACTTTTCCTAGCTTTAGCTTTCCCATTTAGTGGGGACCCTATGGTGATATATATATATATATATATATATATATATATATATATATATATATATATATATATATATATGGGGAGAGAGAGAGAGAGAGAGAGAGAGAGAGAGAGAGAGAGAGAAAGAGAGAGAGAGAAAGAGAGAGAATGAAAACAAACACACTTTGGTGTCTCTTTTCCACCTGCTGGGTGTGATGGCACACACCTGTGATCCCAGTACTTAGGAGGCTGAGACAGGAGGATTACACGTTTGAGGCCAGCACACGATAATTTAGCAATACACTATTTCAAAATAAAATAAGAGCTGGGGTGTAGCTCAGTGGTAGAATGTCCATGAGTTCGATCCCCAGTACCTTAATAACAATTATGTAAAAAACCCTTTCCTACTCTAAGTTGTTCTTGTCAGATATTTCAGTCACAGTGATAAAAATATTACTAATACAATCTCCAAATACCGAATCTCCAAACACCCTCATATTGGTCATTAGGGCTTCAATACATGAGTGCATTGAAACATTCTGTCTGAAGTAACCACCAACCCCAGCACCCAGCACAGTACCTGACATGTTGTAGGTGTTCAATACCTATCTGTTGAATGAACCAATTTGGTCATTCCAAAGTTTATCTTTATCACAAAGCATTTTCTGGGAAACAAGAGTCTCAATATTTGTAGAGAAAACACAAATTGAAGGCTCATCTAAAATGTTATTTCTTCTCCTTCATATTCCCATTATAATGGATACATCTCAGACTCATCAATGCTAAATGCCAAAAAGGGTGACCAACAGTGTATATTCTACCTTTACCTTCTGAAGCCCTTTTATCAGACTGTTTTGCCCTACAAGTGCTTCCTTGACACTCACACAGCAATTTTGGAGAAGAGCAGTGGGGGTTTAGAGGCCTCTTTTCTTTCAGATCCACTTTGTAAGCATGAAAGAAAATATAATAAAAATAGTAAGGTGTGTGTATGTGTGTGCATGCTTATGAATGTTCATATTAAATGTACAAAAAAGAGATTATAAGAAAGAAAGAGTTGTGTGCATAAATAGAAGAATCAACTATTTAAAGCTTAGTTCATTGTAGGTACTCAAAAAGTTATTATTGGATGAATGCATGAATAAGGAAAGCAATATGGATGAAGAAGTGATAGGTATTCCCAATAGATTGAACAGGCAAGAGGAATGAGCTGGAGAAATCATAGATGAAGGAGGTTCCATCTGAGAGATAAAGATGGAAGAGAGTGTCAATCCTAGGTCCTGTAGTATGCTAAGCTGGCCACTGTCCTGACTCCTGTTTTCCTCCATTGAAGCCTGCCCCACGTCAGTTCACTCTCACCTGAAGATAAATATCAGCCTCAATCTACCTGTGAGTGGTACCTGGAACCATTCTTGGAACAGAATGACAAAGGACCAGAAAATCTTCTCATCCCTATGCTCTAGTGACATGTGACTTTGCCACTACTCCCATTAAGATGTGGGGTCAAGCTAGACATAGTGGTGCACACCTGTAATCCCAGTACTTGGGAGGCTGAGACAAGAGGATCACAGGTTCAAGGGTAGCTTCAGTAATTTAGCGAGGACCTGTTTCAAAATAAAAATGAAAATGGCTGGGGTTGTATCTCAGAGGTAGAATATACCTGGGTTCAATCTGTAGTCACACACACACACACACACCAAAAAAAAAAAAAAAAAAAAAAAACTCCATCCTTGAATCTAGATTGGTCATGTGATTTTCTATAAATAAAGGGATATTAGTAAAAATTATGGGGGCAGAGATTTAAATACTGCTTAGACATTAAAGTTTACTCTCCTGCTGGGAAAGACCACCATGTGAAGTCCAAGCTAGCCTGCTGTATGATTAAAATCATACAGTTCAGTTTGCTCCATCACAAAAGCTTATAGCCTATCAACCAGAATGATGTGAGAAATATTCTAGGTCATCCAGATGACCTACTGGCTGCCCTAAGATGCATGGGGGAATGCAGCAGAGATGTGTCCTTCTAGCCTAGATCATGAGAAATGTTCAGTTAGCCCACAGAGTTATAAGTATGGTTGCCACTTCAACCACTAAAATCTTAGAGTTGCTTGTTACACAGCAAAATCTGACTGATACATCACAGTAGCTCTGGAATCCTCCATGTGATGGATAACAGACAATGGAATTCATCCTTTTTGTATTAGCTCTCTATTTCTTTTTTTTTTTTTTTTTTTTTTGCGGTACTGGGGATTGAACTCAGGGGCATTCTACCTCTGAGCTACACCGCCAGTCCTATTTTTTTATTCTTTATTTTGAAACCGAGTCTCACTAAGTTGCGGAGTGCCTCACTAGGTAGCTGAGGCTGGCCGCGAACCCGGATCCTCCGGTCTCAGCCTCCCGAATGCTGGGATTACAAGCATGCGCCACCACGCCCGGCGGTGTATTAGCTCTCTATTTCTGAGCAACACATCATAACACAGTTAGAGGATGAAAGCAATGCACATGTATAATCTTACATTCTGTGAATCAGGTGTGGCTTGACTGGGGCCTCCACTCAGGGTCTCCTAAGATAGTAGTCAAAATTAGTTATGGATACAGTTGGTGGAGCATCATCTGCCTTTGGTGAAAGACTGCAATCCTTATCGCTGTAAAACAGAGGGCTTCAGTTTGTTGTTGGCTGTTGTCCGAAGGCTGTCCTCAGCTCCCAGAGATCCTCCTCTGTTCCTTTACAAGGAGACTTCCCACCATATACATCTCCAAATGGCAATCTACTCACACAGAGCCAAAAGAGAAAAAAAGCAAGAATAGCACTCCAGTTTAAGTACATGATCGCCAATGCATCACATTTACCTTGCCATCTTTGGCATATTCTACTGGTTAGAGGCAAGTCTCAGACCCTACCCACACTCAAGAGACCACACACAGCCATGAACAGGGGAAGGTAGGGAGCATGTAGAGCCATTTAGAAACAGACTACTCCATTAACTTTAACACACTGACCTGCAAGGGACTTCTGGCTCATTTACTCTTCATTGAACAAACATTTACTGAGTACTCTCTGTGTGGCAGGCACTGGGGATATGGCAGTAAACAAAGTTGCAGAGAGGGAGGCAATGTTGATAATAGCCCTGCATGTCATTGTGAGGACTTTAGCTTTTGATCTGAGAGGGAAGAGAAGCCATTGGAGAATTGCAAGTAAAGTAGAAGTAGGATCACACTAATGTTTTAAAACTACCTCCATGGCTAAGAGGTGGATCAGACTTTAGGGAGAACAGTCTGGTGGCTACTACAATATCTTAGTGGGAGAGGAGGGAAATGGATGTATTGGGTACTTAGATTAGTGATGAATAGGGCAGGGAAAGGAACTGGACAGATGGTTTGGCCAGCCCTCATGAGAAGAGATAAGGAGATTTATTACCCAACTGCAATTGCCATTGTAGACACCCTCCCCTCTCAGGGTTTCAATTAGGCACCTGGGGAAAATTTCCAACATGGTGGAAACAACATAGGTGAGCTAAGCTATGGTGCAGAAAGAAACAGTTTCCTCCCTCAAATGCATATACATGAGGGGGAAGTTTTCCAGAGTAAATAAATCCTACCCAGTAAAGACTCTCCTCCATTTTTCACTTCCAGAGACAAACCATTCCAGATCCTTTCTCTGGAACATACCCCTTTATCATGGCCTTCTCTTAAAGTGTATCCCCACTTCCTAAAATAAACTTCTCATATTCCTCTATTTGTGCTTTCCAATTGAAATCTCAGGAAGCAAGGGCCGAGGATGAAAGGAGAGCTGGAGGGAAGAGGTGAGGAGTGACTGATTTCTCAGCCAGGGATTCAGGACTCTCCTGGGTCTTTGGCCTGCTTGGTGAAGAATGGACACTGTGCTTAACTTCTCATCAACTCTTTCTATTAAGGGAGACTGAATCCTTCAATGGGTTCTGCTTTGGCAGTGGAGAGCCTGCCTGTCTTTACCACCAGTCCTTGCATTTGCTACTGCCTGCTGCTTGGACTCCAGCAACAGTGTACTTAAGCATACTGGTAAAAGCTCATATTCCTTAGTGTCAAGCAAATAAATCTGTGATGGCTGGAGATGACGTTGCATGCCTGTAATTCCAGTACTTGGGAGCCTGAGACAGGAGGATGAAGCCAGCATCTGCAACTTAGCGAGGGTCTTACCAACTTAGTAAGACCATATTTCAAAATAAAAAATAACATAAAATAGGGCTTGGGGTGTAGGTTAGAGGTAGAATGTCCCTAGGTTCCTTCCCCAGAGTCACAAAGAAGGAGGAGGAGGAGAAAGAGGAGAAAGAGGAGGAGGAGGAGGAGGAGGAGGAGGAGGAGGAGGAGGAGGAGGAGGAGGAGGAGGAGGAGG
>PVLC010001594.1:17100-86115 GCA_004027655.1 Graphiurus murinus | reverse complement strand
TGCCCGCATGGACATTCTCTGCTTCTCTATAGTGCCTGCCTGCTCCTGCCCTATCCTTGAGCAATTTTGCGTCCTTTTGACAGTCTGCCTCAATTCAGCTGTGGTGACAGGAGCTTGGGCTAACATAAGGAAACCTCCTGCACAGTGGGTGCTTTTGAAACACGTTGGCAGCTCTTCAGGACTGAGATGGCCAATCCCTGCCCCCACCACTCTTTCCCAAGGGCACAGATTGCAAATCCAGCTGCAGCCTGATGGAGCTGCCACTCAGCTCAGAGCCAATGTGATCAGAATGTCTCAGACAGGTGGAGAGGGGGCACGAAAAATTAGATAAAGTAACAAAACAGAAGAAAGGCTTCTCCTGTCATTGAGTTTGGCTGGTGCCACAGACATTAGTGGAAATGCTGCAGCCCAGTGACTGTACATCCATGTCCCTGACCAAAATACGAAGGAAGTGGATTTACACACAGATGGGAAAGACACTGAATTTACAATGAATTACCCCAGACTATACATTTCTACATGCACTTGTCACTAAACTGTTTTCCTGATTTGTAAAAAAAAATATAGAGGGGTGGAGAAAAAATAAGTGTTTAGAAGCATTGTTACTGTGCTAGCCAACTTACGGTAGGAAAATAGAGATCTGATAAAAAAAGAAAAACAACAACAACAGTCTAATTACTATCATCACAGAGATTCTGAAAGAAAGGACAGTTGAAGGTGTCATGTCAATTCCTGAAAGACCCTTATTATGAAGTAGAGGACTAGTGAATTAAACTGTCAGATTTTGAGCGGTCAGTGGAAGTCCAAAGGAGATCAAGGATCAAGCAGGAAGTGATTAATTGGAAAAGGTTTTAGCTACCACCTATATGCTGCTAGTGCCAGTCAACTCTATATTTTCACTTCTCCTAATGAGTCTAATTAGGCTTATTAGAATTACAAAGAAAGGAGACATGCAAAGACATGGTGTTTATTGTAAAGATGCATAGGGAGTACAGGTAGCAAAAATGCCCTAAGTTTGGCTCTTCTGTGATTTAAAATGAGGGCTCATTCATAGCATACAAGTTTTCTTATGACTTGACTGCTCAGCAGGAGCCTGCAGATGTAAGAGTCATCCTGAGATTCATAAACTCTTCCCCAATTTAGCCAAGCTCTTGCTCAGTTATCCAACTTTCTCCTATACCATACATAAACATCTCAAACTGATCACATCCTAAAACAAACTCTTTCTCATCCTCACAAAGCATTATTTTTCTCTTGCGTATCTACTGTGGCTCAAGTCCCCCAGGCCAGAAATCTTGGTTCTTTCTTGTTGCCTGAGCAAATGCATTCAATAGCACATGCCTATTTATCTCTCAAATACCTCTGGGGTTCATGCTCTAGTCTAAGACCTCATCATTCCATATATGCTCTATTGCTATAGTATCTACATCATCTTGCTAATTATAGTCAGAACTAAAATATGCACAGCACCATTAAACTCATGCATAACTATTTCTTTAATATGTGATTACATGTACCTAGAAGGTCTATCCTTCAGCACTTGACCAACTTCCACTCATTAATTAAATGTAGCACAAATGTCACCTCTTTTGCAAGGAACTCCCTAGCTTTTCCTTGTCTCAGACAATCAGACCCTCAGTCCATTGTGGTGAATTTATATTATTGTAGGAACTTCTATTACAGCACTCATGTACTAAACACTATTGATTTTTATTATGCAATTCCCTCCACTGAGCCATGTCAAAAGAGTTGGATGGGATGAGGCTACAGATTATCTACAAGTTCTGTTTTATTGAAATGTAGATTAAAGAACTAACAAGTACTAATCTGAAAGCTAGCCCTAAAATTAACCTAAGCTTGATTCCACATTCCTTCATTGAATCTTCTTCTCTTTTCCCCTAGCATGATAGTCTTTCCCAGGATACAAGAGGCAATGAGAAAGTTTCATATTAAGGTAGGAACAGGCATTCGTTGTGTCTTTCAACAAGTTAAGAAGGAGAGGAGGTAAAAGGAATTGTGGATTAAAGAGGGATTCTGTGTGTTTGGCTTCACCTCTGTAGCTCCAATGCCTCCAATTAAGTATGAAGGGAGTCCACTGAAATTGCTCAGAAACAAAAAGCACCTCAGTAGCCATGGACACCTCATGTTCACATTGTGATCTCTAAATACCACTTTCTACTTAACAAATCAGGGGAAATTGGCAAAATGACTGAATTCAGGACTAAGATGGAAAATTTGCAAGGTCAATCTAGAAAGCAAGAAGGCTGTCAAGGGACTAGTAGAGTTTAGTTAAGGACTCAAAAACACACATGAATAAGATTCCTCTCTGGCTAATAGTGGGATAATTAAAGCATCAGTAAGAATACTAACTGCAATATATTAAGATAGAGATGCATTTCAATTCATGAATACTAAAATAAAATTCATTGTTTACCATTGGAAAACACCAGAGGACAACTCATTGCTTTGAAAACTAGTAAATAAAAGGAAGATTATAAATTGTGTATTCCAACTAATCAGTAAAGAAAATGACATAATGCAAATATCACCATTTTCTGTTAATGGATATAGGCAATGATTAGCAAACTACTACTACCATCAAAACATGGACACAATCAGAACTTACCCTGCCTTCTAATGGAAGTACACAGTTCCCATAGTAGTATTATAAAACAAACAAAAAACCAAAAAAACGAACCTGTATCTGATCAAGACTGGATGTACCACCAATTTATTGGAAACACAGAGGATAAAAAAAACAATTGGCAAAATTCAGACTGTGGGAAACCCCTCAGAAAAAAAAATGGCTCCTACTTTTTCTAGCTGTTGATGTTTATACCCATATCTATGTTTATCTGTCTCTCTATGTTTATTTTTGTGTCTACGTCTATGTCTATGTTGATGTCTGTGTCCTGTCAGTCTCTGTATCTACACCTATGCCTATGTCTTATTCTTGTCCAAGACTTCTTATCTATCTACTGCAAGGAAAATAGAGGGATGACCTATGTATTAAAAGAGATGTGAGGCATATAAATCAATCACAATATGTGGACATCGTTTGGAAGACTCATCCATTACATGTTGTAACAATTTCAAAGATGATCAGTGAAATGTAAATCCTAACTGGGTGTTTGCTGATATCAAATAATTATTACAATTTGTGTAAGTGTGATAATTTCTTCAATGTTATGTTGTTTATATAAATAGGTTATTATGTTCATAAACATATATAAAACTATTTATAGGGCATCTTGGATTTTCAAAACATAATATAAATATGGAGCAGGGAAAATGAGTGAGTGTGCAGACACAACCAGATGGAGTTGATAATTGTCATGGCATAGTGATGGGGACATGGGGTTA
Source organism: Graphiurus murinus (assembly GCA_004027655.1). Taxonomy (NCBI): domain Eukaryota; kingdom Metazoa; phylum Chordata; class Mammalia; order Rodentia; family Gliridae; genus Graphiurus; species Graphiurus murinus. The sequence goes on along the minus strand of PVLC010001594.1, from coordinate 82,752 downwards.
TATAATGTTATCATCTCTACTTTTATACACATTTGAAATATCTTAAAGGAGAAGAAACAGATATGATGATTCTTCCCTTTCTTTTTCTCCTTGTTAGCGTCTGTTAGTATTTTACATCCCTGCTCCAGTTTTCTTTCTCAGAGCAGCCCCTTTTGACATTTGTCATTATTTTTGTGCTACCTGGCAACTAAGAAAGCCAGATCTTTCCATTTCCAAGATGTCTTGTAGCTAGGAAGGGGACCACCACTCCACCAACAAAATGTACCTGCCTCAGACTTCAACTTGAAAGAACCAGAGATTGTGTAGATGTAAATCCATAAGTCACCCCGTATCTTCTGATTAAATTTCTTGTCTATTTAATTTAGCCAGAGGTGAATTCTGTTGCTTATAATCAAAAGCTTTACTTAAGCAAAAGCTCTCCCTGATTCTTAGGTTAATTCACACTTCTGTCACAGGTTGTCACAAAACCATTTGCTTACTTTTTCATACAGCTTGACACAGTTCTAATTTACTTACACATTTATTCGGCTAATAGATGTGTTTCTAATGATATTGCTTCTTGAGTGCAGAGATGGTGTGTGTATTGCTTCACCTCTGTGTTTCTAATGTCCAGCCCAGTCCCCTGGCATATTGTAGAAACTCAGTAAACATCTGCTGAGGGAAAAAGAAGGTGAATGAGAAGAAAAAGAAGAGAATGAGGGTGCTTATCAGTGAAAGCTTATCATATCCTTTTGGGCACCTGGCAGACTGTACTTAATTCTGTTGTGGGAGTTGGGGCCACAGAACCAGTACGTCAAGTTGATTGTGGACGACATGGTCTGATATTCTTTTCAGCAGAAGGCATTTAATTGACAGAGTTGTACCTTCTGCTCACTCTCTCTTCCTGCCACAGTGATCAAGATGGCTCTGCATTCCAAATGATGTGCCCTAGGAGGCTAGAGACCAGCAGCCTGCTTGCCTGAGTGACCATGTGAAGTAGAGGATCCAAGCTAGATTGCATTGAGCATGTAGGGTTGAGCAAGTAGAAAAAATAAAAAGCTTTCTGCTATATTACGCCACTGAGATTTGGAGATATTGTCAGCTCGACATCACCTACTCTATCTTGACACACACAAGTGGGAGGAGAGAAGGAAAAACTACAAAAGAGGAAGTGGAAAAGTTAGGGGTATGTGTGCATAAAGAAGAAGAAAATATGACAGGAGAGAATCTAGTTGGCAGTAGACAAATTCTTGGGGCTTATTGATGGATATCTTAGGCTTTTAATCTGAACTCTGCCACTTATTAGTAGATATATGATTTTGGGTAAGTTTTTTACCCTCTCTGAATCTTGGCTCATCTGAAAAAATGAGAGAAAAAATGATACCATCATTCCAGGTGTAGTTGGATAGATGGAGTGTAAGCAACTTAATTTTTGTGCAAGCACCTAACCTGGTCAGGCATGGGTGGTTGATGAATGTTGGTGGAGTAAGTGAATCGATGTTGAGGGGTCACAGGTGATGCCAGGGAGGGGCAGAGGAAGAGGAAGCCGTTTAGATAGAGAAGGTTTCCCATAGATGAGCAGGCCCATGCTCTGAATCTCCTGGCCCTGCCACTGTGCATTGTAATTTAGTAAATCATTTCAAGCGCTAGGGTGTTTGCTTATTCAATCAAGAGGTGGATTTATGCCTAATTCTGGCAGCTCCTCTGAAAAGTGCTCTGAGCTTAGGAGGCTCCCCAGCTCAGGAGCTGGCTTGCTGCGGTGGTGATTTATGTGATCGGGGAGGCTGGTTCCACTGCCATGAGCATTGGGGCATAAATTTGAGGCTTGCAGGGAGCCCTTATTCAGCCGGTGCACTTTGGCAATGCACTGGCCAGGACACCCCTTCATCTTATTGTGGGTTCTGACGTCACAAAAGATGAGGGCGAGACCTGCTGAGGCTGCTGGACCTCACTCACTCACTCACTCACTCACTCACTCACTCACTCATTCCAACAATAATTATTGACCAACTTTTGTGTGCTAGGCCCTGTACTTGGTATTGGGATATAAGTACAAGCATGAAAGACACAGTATGGACTCTCTTGAGTTTCATGCTGCATTGGAAACAGTCAACAAGACAGCCAAGTATCGCATTACAGCGCAAGGGAAGCTGCAACAGGGGAAACACCAGCGCTGTGTGGAAGCAGGCAGTATTTAAACTAGTCTTGAGCGGGAGGGTCTGCTTTCCAGACAAGGGGATCTCTAAGCTGAGACATCAAAGAGACTTCCTAGGGGAAGAGGGAGTGGTGGTGGCACCATCAGAGAAATGAGTAAGAGAACAAAGAAGAGAGAAGACTGAACATTCTAGAGCAGAAAGTCATTTTCGATGCACAATTAAAGAGGGCGAGTGGTGGGAGAAGATGCTGGAGAATTGGGCAGGGGTCTGACTGTAGAGACCTTTTCCAGCCATGCTAAAGAGATTGGGCTTTATCCCATGATTTATCCCAGATTTTCCCATGCAGAATTGATGGGGGGCGGGGAAGGCTAGAAGACCAGGTAGGAGACAGAGAAACCCAGGTGAGAGATGACGGTGACCTGGGATGGGACAGGGGAGATGACAGGTTGGACATAAAGCAGATAAGAACAGCTAATAGTTACTGCACCAGGCACTGTCCAAATCATACCTTAACTAATGTAATTTTCACAAGTTTGGGCTGCAGGTGTTACTAGTATAACCTCTTTACAGAGGAAGAAAGTATGGCATAGAAATCGAGTTACTCGCTGCCAGCCACACCATTTGTTAGTGACAGAACAGGAGTTCAAACCCAGGCAGCTAGGCGGGCATGGTGACACACCCTTGTAATCCCAGTACTTGGGAGGCTGAGACTAGAGGATCGCAGGTTTGCAGCCAGTCTCAGCTACTTAGTGAGGTCCTCTGCAACTTAGTAAGACCCTGTTTTAAAATTAAAAAAATAGGGCTGGGGGTATAGCTCAGAGGTAGAATGCCCCTGAGTTCAATCCCTAGTACCAAAACCAAAAACCCAGGCAGCTTAATTCCAAGATCCATGCATTTAACCTGTATGCTCTGCTGTCTTGTTACACCATGAACTTTCCAGAAAGTCAAGACCCAAGATCTGTATTAATCACATAACCTGGCATATACTGGGGCACCTGGTGGTGGTTAATTACCATGTCTGGCATGAATAATGAATTGATAGCTGGTGCATAACCTTTGGCTTTACATCACCGCCCAGTCATCTCCTGGCTTTGACCACTCCTGCAAGTCCCTGCTCCCTGCAGAGCCTGGGTCCCCTCCCCTCTGATGGAGGTTCTACCAGGAAATAAGGTGACTACCTCCCAGGGTTTCTTTGCACATCCCGCCGGATAACAGATGTGAAAACAGATCTTAACTGACAGGGTGCTCTACAGTGTGGTTATTACCACTGTAACCATCCAGGCTGAGATGCTGCTTTGGAATTTTTCTTTTGGTCGAACCCCACAGGGTTCCTATGCCCTGGAAATCTCCAGAGCAAATTAATTACCATCATCTGTGTCCAGGAGCTGAGGCCACCTGACCATCTCTCTCTCCTCCTAACAGCTGAGCCTCCTGTCAGCTCTGGAGGAGCGGAAACCTTTTTCTTCCTGGTGGTGGCTCCTTTGTTTCCCTATTTACTTCCCCTTTAATCTGCATATTATCATCAGCACAAAGCCCTCAGAATAACATCTGACAAATGACGCCTATTAAAAAAAAACTGTGCGCACTTCTCTTTCACTGCCTTCTAATTTGGAATAGCATTATAACTATGCATCGCTAGACAAGCAATATTATGTTAAGAACATGATAAAATACCAGCAGCTCTGTAATGGCACCAACCAAATGGTAATTTCTGCTTCAGAAATTGGTCATTTATTTTGCTGGTCTGTTCTTACGTTCAAATTAGATGAAGTTTAATATACTGTAAAATTGAATGTATTCTGTCCTTTTCAACAAATATGGCGTGTGTGGAAATGATTTATGGCTCGTGGGAACCTCTAAAATGTTAAATAATCTCTTTGTGTGTGTGTGTGTGTGTGTTTCTTAAGTAAGTTATGGCCCGGGAGTTTAAACACAGGGAAAGCACAAAACTTTATTAAGCTCCAGGCCCTAGTTCTCTTGCTATCAGGCTGTGAGAAGAACAGGCACTCTGGCCCTATGCGTATTAAGCTGGGCTGTAAGAGCAACCACATTAATTGCTACATTAATTTTCTTCTATTAACTGTAATTGGGAGGAAAGCAAGTCTTCCCCAGTGAGTGTTATAATTTGTGACTTAATTTTTAATAAAGCTGTGTGGAGACCATGGGTGCTTAGCACAGGTCATTTCTTTCAATGGGTGTTTGCATCTCGCTGCCGGTGGACTGTGAGGGTAGGGCTTGGAGGTGTGTGTGCCTGGGGTGGGGAATGAAGTAGAGGAGGATGGGGAGGGACAGTTAGAGCCTTCCCAGGGATAAGGAATCAGAGCCTCCATTCTGGAAAATGCCTTCCTTCCTTGTCTCCCTCCCATGGAGTAAGTTGAGAAGCCCAGATAAATGGCAAAGGATATGGATCAATGTCCAAGACAGTGGCCAGGCCACTGACATGCTATGTCTGCGTTTAAGCTAGTTGACACCCTAAACCTTAGCTTTGTTCTCTGTAAAATGGGGAGAGTATAAAACGATTAATAATTGACTGTCTTATCCCATGTAGTAGGCACTGTTCTGAGCACTTCACCTCTATTACTGTTTTTAATTCTCATGACCACACTATGATGTTGATATGTTATCATTTCTTATTTTATAGTTGAAGAAACTGTGTCATGAGACATTGTGTACCTTGAACCAGGTTATGCAGTGAACAGCAGGGGTGTGGTTTAAACCCAAGTGGTCTCACTGTAGACTCCAAGATTTAATCTTCTAGGATAAGACTTCCAGAATTGTGAGGAGACTTAAGGGAGACGATGGGTGTGGACAGGCTTGCTATTTCTCCATTGGGAAGTCTTTCATTCTACAGACATTATTTGATCCCTGCTACAGGTCTTATACTTCAGGGAAATACAGGTACGCAAGAGGAGGGGCATGCCCAAGGGCTGAGTCTGGCATATGCAGGGATCAGATTAAATCACCAGGGCTGGTCAGCAGCTGCAAAACTTATCTAAGATCCTACAGCTTCCTAATTAGCCTCCAACTTCCCCCATTATTCTAGCCTCACTTCAAAGCAGAGTTAGCTTGGTAAATCTTAGGAGAAGGTCCAGGGTACAATTACCTCAGCGTATGAAGATTTCCAGGTCACATCTGGGTTGGAATTCTAGCTCTCTTGGTCTATTTTACAAGCTCTGGGTGACTCACTTTCCTTATTTCTAGCACACGCCTGCTGAAATGTTACATTCTTAGTGTTGCAAGAATTTCCTGAGATGCTGTTTGGTTGAATGATCTCAGCCCAGTGAGAACCCTGTAGAGAGAAAGCCCCTAATTAATGATAACTATAACTGCATTAGTGAATCATGTTCTGGATCCTTCTTTGGAGAATCAAATCACAACCAGGGAGTAGTGGAATTGGGACATATCTACCCCATAAGGTGTCATGGATTTTCTTCTCAGACCTTTCTATTTAGGATGGGAAAAAGGAAGGGGAGGGAGAAGACTGAGGTTCATTATTGAAAATACTAACATTGACTGTGTGTACATATGTGAAAAATCTTAATATCAGTCTCAGTCCTCTGTATGGGAAGTGGGGAGATGGGGTGGCGTGGGGGGGCACTAAGTGCTATGTGCATGTATGTCAATGTCAACATGATTTACATTATGATATGAGATGATAATGCACCAATAAAAGCATCTTTAAAAAATACTCAGCAAGCCTCAATGAACAACAACAACAAAGAGAAAAAATAACCTCTGTTGCTTTCCCTTTTTCATGGTCTGGCCTGAGACCCTGGACTGTATGCTTAATGCATGTTTCAGATAATTCTTATGATTGGGTAAATTTGGGAAACTCTGCTCCAAGTGGTTGTTCTTAACTTGAATGTGTATATGAATAGATGTAGATTCATTCATTTATTCATCCATTCATCCATTCACTCATTCATTCATTCACTTATTTGTTCAATAACTACATCTTGAGCATTAAAATGTGCTGGGTAAGCCAGGCATTGTGGCCCATGCCTGTAATCCCAGTACTAGGGTGGATGATACAGGAAGATTGCAGGTTTAAGGACAGTCTCAGCAATGTGGTGAGGCTCTCAGCAACTAGGGAAACCCTGATTTAAAACAAAAAGTAAAAAGAGTTGGTGGTGTAGCTTGGAGGTAGAATGCTCCTGGGTTCAATCCCTAGTACCATAAAAAATTCCTGGTATTATAGTTAGATATAAAACATCCCTTAATTGAGTCATGAGGGGTGTAATCCCAGAAGTGAATAAATCCATGGATTTACCTGGGTGGTACCTGGTAGGCCAGTAGGATCTGACTTGATCCCTGGTGGTGCAGCCTTGGAGATTATATATATGATTCCTCTGCTCCTTGCTCTTGCTCTCTCGCTTCCTGTCTCCATAATGTAAACAGCACAGCCCAGGTGCTCTCCCTCTGCCTCCATCCACCATGCCCTGAGATCTGCAGTGCCCAGCCTTACATGGGCTGAGCCCGAAACTGTAAGAAAATAAATCTTCTTTCCTCTAAGTTGCATGGTCAATCTTTAGATGATAGCTGTAAGAATGCTGACAGATACAGATGGGTATCAATTTTAGTGTGAATTACAGAATGGAAAAATATGCTAATGCCTCCAAAATAAATTCTTAAAAACTGAAGATCTTCCTACAATAATTTACAAAATCTTCCTGATGTATTTTTGGAATTTCATTTCATATATAATGAAACTTTTCAATGAAAAAGAGCCTGGGCAAGTTACTTAATCTCTGGATGCCTTGATTTTCTGTCAGAAAACATAATGCTGATTCTCACATGATAGTCTGAAATGAGGGTTAGTTCAGACCCTTATAGAGAACCTGGCACATACCAGAGGCTTAAAGAATAGTAAATACTAGTAATAAGTTATTAATAACCAGTAGAAAAGACTTTCCAACAATTGGTGCTAACTGGCCATTAATTTATCTGATGTCATTACCTAGGTGAACGGTCAGATAACTGTTAATTATTACAGCATTCTTTAAGCCATCTCACCTGTCCTGTACTATTTCTCTGATTTAGGAATGTTCTTTTCCTCCTTTTTCATTCCATTTTCTTTTCAAATTAATTGTCACCAACTAGAATTTCTGGTTTTTTCCTATTACTTTCTCTTTTCCCCTTATCACTCTTTTCTCTTTTTCCTACCCCCATTCATCTTCTTGCTTTCCTATTCATAATCACATACTGACATATATCTTCTTTTTCCTGATTTCTCATCTTCTCTTTTTGGTCTCCCTCAGGTGCCCACAATCCTTCTATTAATTCTTAAAGTAGATAAGTTGAATGCTTCATATTTCTCTTTCAAATCTACAACAAAAAAGAAAAGCTATCCCTTTACAATGAAATCAAGTCTTTTTTTCCCCTCTCTCTTTTTGAGTGTGTGACCCTCAATGAAAGTGTAGCCCATTCATTTAGGTCATATCCAATAGCAGCGGCATATTTCCCACAAAGTGCCACAGAAAAAGTCATTTTGAAGACGACCTGGTTCCACCACTTACTCCCCTACTAAACTAGCTTTGAGAGTTTTAAAATGTCATTTGACTTCTCTGGGTTTCACTCACATTTATAAAGTAAGTGGGTTGTACCAAACATTTCTAAGGCATTTCTTAGTACTAAAATTTCCATGAGTTTAATCTTTGGTTCATCTTCTCTAGAAATACTAGCAAATGCCAAGTTTCATTAGGCTGACAAGCCTCACTGGGCATGAGCTGAAGGTCCTTTATTGTCAATAGAGGACAATTGACATTATTTTATTTTTCAATTTTTTCTAGGTCTAATGCACATTACTAAATGTTGTTTTTATTTTACCCTTGCAAATGTATTTCTACAGAGTTCCATAGCACAGGAGCAGAATTCCTTAGTCCTGAGGAATATTCTTAGGACCTTCCTGTAGGCAGAATATTTCTTTTTTTTTATTTCTTGAAGATATTTAGAAGAGACAATAGTGTATTATTTATCCTTCAGTTGCCATATTGTCTTCCTTTTATAGCCAAACACACCCTTTTCTCCCATCATACTTAATAATAATTTCTTTCACTGAATTTTTAGTGCTGCTAAGGAAATTTTTGCACAGTTTGGCACACTTTACTTAATCACCATTATACTGAGAAGTAATGGATAAAACATCTTGCCACCTGACATAACTCTCTGGTACCTTATCATGATGGCTTCTTTGCTTGAACATGTTCTAATTTTTCTATGATTCACTTGCAACGGGACTATGAGAATTATCTTTGATATTGTATTACATGTTACCTCCAGCATCCATATTTTTACAATGCTTCTGACATATTCCCAGTCGCAAACATCTCTGCTTACAGAGGCAAATGTCACATTCAAAAAGCTCACTGAACTCCAATGTCCCTCTTATATTTCAAATTTCAGATAACTCCATTAAGATCTACTCAACTCTCCAAACTAGAAATAATCTTAATGATCTCCTCTGCTTCTCTCTTCCCCTGAAGGTAACTCCATCCTATTAACTTGACTGTCAAACTTATTTCTCCTTCAGAATCCTCTTTGCTGTCTCTGTTTCCATAATTTTAGTTCATAATCGAATGTAACATCATATTTATGAAACTATGTTCTAATTCCTCTCCATACCTTTACTCTGGTTATTCTCCAACATTTCATGTTCAGGAGATAAAATGCTATTTCCAACTTGAAACCTTTCAGTAGTCTTCCATAGATTTCTTGATGAAGTCAACTCTTTGGTATGGCACACAAGGCCCCTCATAATCTACTTCTTCTCTACTCTCTTGATTTTTCAAACCCTGCTGGGAAAGTATAATTATTTCTTTGATAGGTAGACTAAACTGAGAGGAAGTAAGCTTCAAGCTACTAGTGTACATCTTCACCATCTTTTGACAGTATCCCATATAATTAAAAGTCAAAATAGATGAAGACAGAGATAAGATGAGAGAGAGAGAGAGAGAGAGAGAGAGAGAGAGAGAGAGAGAGAAAGAAGAAGAAGAAGAAAAGAAAAGATATAAGATGAGCACATGACAGCATCTTGATGGAGTTCATATTGAAGATATAGATTCAGTGATACCTAAAACTTCTTTGAATTCCCAATTATGTGAACCAATAGTGCATTTTTCTTTCTCAAAAGAGAATAAGCTAATTAGAATTATTTGTCTTTTTCCAAATGTATTTCACATGTACTTAATACATATTTGAGTTGCTGAGTTGTCTTATCATGTATTTCAGCAAAAACAATATAAGAGCTTTAAGACCCCCCCAAATCAGTCTGTTCTCCATCTTCTTCCAAGAGGAAAATTTCTGTTTTGTTAAGGCATGTTGAAGGGATGGCGATGGAACCACAATATCAACAGCAGCTTGTATTTATTGATTTCTAACCAAATATCAAGCTCTTTAGACACATTATGTCTAATAATTATCACAGCCTATGTGATAGTCAATTGACCCCTTTTTTTACAACTTGAAAAAATGAGAGTCTAAGAGATTAAGAAACGTTAAAATCACATAGCCAATGAATAAATTGCTAAAATTCAATCCCAGGGGTGTCTGCCTTCCAGATAAAAATTTAGTATATCATACCAAACTGTTATGTACTTCATACTGTAGATTAGAGATATGATACCCATAGTTAAGAATAAAATAATATCAATTGAATACCTACTTTGCACTAGACACTGGTGTTTTCATAGATATCAACTCATTATATCATCTCATTTATTCTTCATAAAAGCCCATGAAGTAGATATTACCAACCCCAATTAATACGTAATTAAACTGTATAAGGACCAAGAAAATTCAGAATAAAAAAAGTGGCCAATATTGAAATCTAAATTCATGAATATCTTAAATCAAAGCTCATATTTTATTTTCTGGTTATTCTTATTGATTTCTTAAGAAAGTTCAAAGCCAAACTGACTAAATAATCATAAATTAGAACACCATGAATTTCATGCCATTGGATTAAGATGTAAGGGTATTTAACATTTCAAGGGGAAAAATAATTAAAATAATTATTGATTCATCTTTAAAAGAAAAACACTTCTCTAGTTAAAGAGTCAATTTCTTCATTTCTAAAATGTAGGCTTAGGACTTAATGACCTGAAAGCTGCCTTCCAGCTTTATAATTTTATACTCCTGTAATAAGTCTATTGGTCTAGTAAAAACATTGTGTCAGTTAAGATTAGATTTGGCAGCAACTGTTCGAGGCTGAAAAATAACATAGTGGCTTTAAAAGGATTGAAGTTTATGTCCCTCACATGAAAATTGAAAGGCAAACCATTTCTGGCTAGTATCTTGATTCTCTTCCACAAAATTTTCTTTCTTTCTTTTTTTTTTTTTTTTTTTTGCGATACTAGGGATTGAACTCAGAGGCGTTCTACCTCTGAGCTACACCCCCAGCCCTATTTTTTATTCTTTATTTTGAAACCGGGTCTTACTGAGTTGCGGAATGCCTCACTAGGTAGCTGAGGCTGGCCGCGAACTCGGATCCTCTGGTCTCAGCCTCCCGAATGCTGGGATTACAAGTGTGCGCCACCACGCCCGGCTTTTCCACAAAATTTTCAACAACCCAAGCTCCTTCTATCAAAGTATATCTTCACCCTGATCCAATATGGTGCTAGATCTCCAACCACCATATCCACATCCCAAGTGTCAAGGTGGAGAAATTAATGAGGATACAAAGGAAAAGGTTACATTTGAGTATCTTTTAAGAAAGGTGATCCATGACATTTCCAGGCCACATTTCATTTGTTAGAACTTGGTTATGTGACTACCCCTAAATGAAAAGGAAGCTGGCAAATACAGATCTCCCACCAGCAGGATGGTCCTGTTCCATATTCCCAGATGATTATGCCATTACTAATGAAGAGAGGGAGAATAGATAATGGGGGCATCTATCAGTTTCTATCACATTTACTTGTCTATCAATAATAAATCTTTGAAAACAACAAACATATTTACCAAGAATTAAGTGACATATAACTGCTAGATCATAACCCAAAGGAAAATTAGAGACATGAAAACAAAGTCGCAGTTTTCTAAACAAGTCTCATGAGAAAGAAATAATCCCTAAACTGATAATTGCATCCAACTCTTTGTTCTTTTCACAGTAAGGGAATTTTTTTTGTGTGTGTGTGGTACTGGAGATTGAATTTAGGGGCAGTTTACCTCCGAGCTATATGCCCAGCCCTACTTTTTATTCTTTATTTTGAAACAGGTTCTCACTAAGTTGCGGAGGGCCTCACTAGGTAGGTGAGGTTTGCCACCAACCTGGATCCTCCAGTCTCAGACTCCCAAATGCTGGGATTATAAGCATGCACCACCATGCCCGGCTAGGGAAATTTATTGACTCATCTTGGGGAAATATTTCAGCTCATTGAGCCTTCTATCCCTTATTTCTAAAATGAAGGTGGCCATACTTATCTCCCAAGATTTTTATGAGAATAAGGATGAAATGCTGCCTCCCTATTCATATAGATTTGTAGTTATATATTTGGCTTTTCAATAAATATTATGAAGATTTATTTCACATAGAGGTTTGAAAACCTACAAAAATTATATAAGCTAGGGCCTTTTTGGTGGTCAGCAAGAGTAACCTGATCTAGACATGCTTGATTAAGCTTTATAAAAGGGAAACTAATTGCTTGATTATTGTAATGATTTCAGGAATGGTTGGTATCCAATTCAAATGATGTTGTCAGGGTTTTCTCTTTCTTCTTGTCTTTGATCCACTTCCCTCTATGTTTGTATAAATTTTCATCTGAGTTCTTCTCTCCTTGTGGCAAAGCTGATTCCATTTTGCCATCTTATCAATTCTAGCAGAAATAATCTCTTTTCTACTTCATCCTGAAAATGTGATTGGTGTTAATCTCATTGGCTCTATGTAGGAAATACACTGGCATCTACACCAATGTCCCTGTAGTTAAAACAAACTTGTTGCTTTTTCCTGATTTATCAACCACTTTATGGTTTTCATATCAGCCTCTCATTTCTGGTATTGTAACCAGGAGGGATGCCAGGCAGAGAATGCAAAAGAATGCACACAGAAATTAGTCTCTATGCCCTTTTATAAATCAAAGACTTCTAAGAGTCTGGAGAAACCACTGTGTTAATTAATTTCTGCCCTTCATTTTATATATGAGCAGGACTGAAAGGTTAAGTGCTTTGCCCCATAATATTAGAGCTGGTTAGTTTCAGCACCAGGGTGAAAACCCATTTTTCTTGACTTCAGTTATTTTTCTCACCATAAAACTCTGACTCTCTTTTAAAGGATAATTAACCACGATGTAATTTGCGATAAAGCTGACTAGTAGTTCTTCCCCCCTTATTTAAGTCACTGATAGTTTTCTCTCAAATAATTTTCATTGTTTCAATTTGGTTTATCACTTAGGATCCAAAAGACATAGAACAGAAATTTAGCCCCATGAAAATCCATGATTCTATAATGGAGACTCTCGCCAACAATCTATTTGGGATTCACATTTCTATTTCTTAGAGCTGTGACTTAAAATTCCTCTGGAAAAATTTATAATTATTTTCTCATATGAGCTACCTTGAAATAATATTTTCTTTCTTAAATACAAGTTTATTGATGAATCATTAGAAAATACATAATTCACAAGAGCCAAATCATAGAACCACCCTAGGTGTCTATCAACAGATTAGTGTGTTACCAAATTATGAGATATACACACAGTGGAATTCTACTCAGCAATAAAGAAGAACCAAATTATGTCATATGTAGGAAAATGGATGGACCTGGAGAACATTTTGTTAAGTGAGATTAGCCAGTCACTGAAAGTGAAGGATCATATGTTTTCTGTGTTATGTGGAAGCTAGGGAGTAATCAGGATACATGAGGGGCTTTAGATAATGGAGGAAAAAATCCAGTGGAATGATGGATGATGGGAGGATGGTGGTGGCAGGGGAGTGAGAATTAATGAAGGAAATACTTCCATTGATGTTATATAAATACGTGAAATTACTAATGCCAATTTCAGTATTATGTACGGGGAAGGGGAAGGAATGGGGGGAAGCTCATCAAATGCTGTATGCATGTATCTTCCTACTACACTGAACTACACTATGATGTGAAACTACAATGCACCAATAAAAAGTATTTTTTTAAAAAAGAAAATACAGTGGAGAAGTATAACCTTCATAACCCCCCTACCCAGGAGCAATAATTGTTAGTGTGTTAAAGTGTAAAGGTATTATATAAAAGATTGTATTACATAAAATGTTGTATAACTTCCTTTTCCTGATTTACAATATATTGCAAACATTTTGCAAGTCAGCCATTTTAAATCTATATCACCCATTTGAGTGGTTCTTGGTTTGATTAGACCTTTTTTAATCTAAACTATGTTCATGTTGTAGGACATTTAGACCACTTTTGCAGGGGCATTCTACCTCTCAGCTACAACCCCAGCCCTTTGTTATTTTTTATTTTTATTCTTTATTTTGAAACCGAGTCTCACTAAGTTGCGGAGTGCCTCACTAGGTAGCTGAGGCTGGCCGCGAACCCGGATCCTCCAGTCTCAGCCTCCCGAATGCTGGGATTACAAGCGTGCGCCACCACGCCCGGCTGTTATTTTTTATTTTGAAACAGGAACTTGATAAGTTGGTGAGGGTCTTGCTGAGTTTCTGAGCCTGGTTTTGAACCTGCAATCCTCCTGTCTCATTACAGGCTTGCACTACTACATTGATTTTATTTTTTACCTGTTATGAAGAATACAATACTGAGTGTTGTATTTTGGGGATGAAACTTCAGTTAGGATTTCTTACTTGTGAGAAAAAGAAGTCACACATGGCTAGCCTAAAGGAAAAATAAGGGATTTGTTGATATGATTGAAGTAATTCACAAACTTGAATCACAAAGTGAATAAGTACACATTAGAAAGGAGGTGAATCTGGGAGGCTCTAGGGGGCCAATAACAATGGGAAGTCGGTAGAGACCATAGCATGGAGATGAATTAACTTCAGCCATCTTTTGACCTTGGACTCTTTCTAGTGAAGCCCAGGGAAGAGGGTCTACAGGTTTTTTTCAGATTCATATATACCATTTGGTGAAAAGAACACAGAGTATCTTTATATATAGTTCCACCAAAATCACAAAGAGAGAAAAGCCACCCACCCCCAATATTCAAAGGATTATTAGAGAAAAAAGGGAGGAATGAATACTGATCAATTGAAAACAATACCATAATACACTTGTCCAGATATTTCTTAGATTAAATTCCTAGAAATAAAACGATTAGTTAGGAAGACCTAAACTCATTTTTAAAAATCTTCTAAACAATGCAAAAAAAAAAAAAAAACCTGATGGCTGAGAAATTAATAAAGTGAAAGTTATTATTCATAATAATGGATTTATAATAGGTTACTACAAGAAATCCCAAGAGATTTGTCTTATTCTGTTTTTCATATTTTAATTCAATGTTGCCACAAAAAAAAAAACAAAGGGAACAGAGGAGGAGTCTTATGCCAAAAGTCATCCCTCCATGCTCTGTGAAATATATAGCTGGCACTTAAATTAGAAGGTTCAGAACAGAGGAGCATAAACAAATCTATTCCATTGTAACATAAGAAATAAATGGAGCCTGTTGGATTCAGATTCTTATGCTTAAATGCAATGATTTAACATTCAGAGAATGTTTAGCATAGTCATTAAGAACAGAAGCTTCGGACCAAACATACCTTGATTGGGTTACAGCTCTAATACTTTCTAACTTCCTTACCTTTTAAAGAAACTATTAAGCCTGGTGTGGTGGCACACACCTGTAATCCTAGTACTTGGGAAGCAGAGACAGGAGGATTGCTGGTTTGAGGCTAGCCTTAGCAACTTAGCCAGACCCTCAGCAACTTAGTGAGACCATTTTTCAAAATAAAATATGAAATAGGCCAGGGGTTTAGCTCAGAGGTAGAATGTTCCTGGGCTTAATCTCCAGTTCCAGAAAGAAAGTAAGGGAGAAATAAGGAAACTGTTTAAACATCTAAACTTCAGACATCTCATTAGTACAAGATATTGAATATTAGTACCTACCTCATAGGTCTGTTGTGAAGAGTACATGAAGTATTTCTTATAAATATACTTAGGAGAGTGTCTAGAATATAAGAAATGCTCTCAACTAATATTCTTCTTTTTGGATTTATTGCTAGTGGAGTGAAATGACTTCAGTCCTTCCAAAAGTAGTACAGGATTTGCTACCATTCCCACCACTCTCTGCAAACCTACTTGTGAAGGAATCACTGGGTGTCCACACAGCACTGTGATATAAACATCACCTAATACATCCTTTCCTGATTGATATTTCCTGATTTATAGTCAACTTCCTTTCTTAACAGGTATCACATATAACTATCTTATCGTGGTTTGGAAATAGATGAACTGACTCATCACTGTACTCATTTTAGTTTTATTTTTGTTATTATTAAATATGCTTTCTTATAAAAGTACATAAAAAGAGGTGTACAGTCTCATAAACAAATGGTATTGGAAAAAAAACTGGATACCCACA
Source organism: Graphiurus murinus (assembly GCA_004027655.1). Lineage (NCBI taxonomy): Eukaryota > Metazoa > Chordata > Mammalia > Rodentia > Gliridae > Graphiurus > Graphiurus murinus. Next base: position 67,100 of record PVLC010001594.1, on the reverse strand, counting down.
TGTTAAGGAATGAAGTTGAGCTCTTACACTGCTACAACAATTAACTCAAAATGAGTTAATGATCTAAGAATAAGACCCTAAACTATTAAGCTATTAAGAAAACACAGAGGAAAATCTTCATACCATTGAACTTGGTGATGATTTTTTAGAAACAACACCAAAAGTAGAGACCACAAACGTGAAAATAAATACATGAGAGTCCTCTCTGATCATCCACTTCTTTTCCTGTAACTGCTCTTCAGATATTATATGTAATTTGCTCATTCTTTGATTTACTTAATCAATTTGCCACAAAATTATATGAGTATTAAAATATTATTTTGTCTGCTTTAGAAAATATAAAGACACATACAAGACATATTCTTTTATAACTCACTTTTTTGTGATTAAAATTAAATAATTTGAGTTTTATGTTTGCTGTTTTGGAGTCATTCATTCCCATTGCTGTATAGCATTCTATTGTATAGATATGCCAGTATGTTATATGTATATTTACATATGTATGAGCACATACACATGCATATGCATATACACATATAAGTACCCTATGTGTGTGTGTATGTATGTATTCCTTTGAAGATGGACTTTTGGAATATCTACTTTTTGTTATTATAAAGTTGCTGCTATAAAACGTTACTGAATATTTCTCCTCTCCCAGGACACATGTGTAAGAATTTCTCTAGAATGTACACCTAGGGGTGGAACCGATGGACCATTGACAATACGCGCATTTGGCTTCCTCATTGTTTTCTAAGTGAGTGTGCAACTGCCATGCCTTCTAGCTATATATACATAAAAGTTCCTGGAGCCCAGCATGGTGGCACACGTTTGTAATTCCAGTACTTAGGAGGCTGAGACAGGAGGATTTGGGTTGGCCGCCAGCCTCAGCTACTTAGTGAGGCCCTCCATGACTTAGTGATACCCTGTTTCAAAATAAATAATAAAAAGTAGGACTGAGGGTGTAGCTTGGAGGTAAAATGCCCCTGAGTTCAATCCCCAGTTCTGAAAAAAAAAGAATTCCTGTTGTCTTGCATCCTCACTACATTTTTTTTCTAATATTACTACAATATTATCCTACTGTTGAAAGCTAAGTGACTTCACAACTGCTCCTATTGTCTAAGCTGCTTGTAACCTGCTTTTCAAAAAATGGCTGCATCTTCTCATACAAAATGGCTAAAAGGTTAAAGTAGTTTCTTAATGAGTCTATTAACTATTAATAGTTTCTTAACTATTAGCTCAATAACGTATATATGTGTGCATGTGTTTGGACATGTGCATGCATGTGTTTAATTTCTGCCCACGATCCAGACTCCTTTGCAATGGGGCAAGACTTAACCGAAATTGAAGCCATTACGGAATTATAGGTAATGGCTCTGATGATTAGGTACCACTTTGTTTCCAGATAAAGGACTGCTCTATATACAACACTTTAATGCCTGAATGTGACTTAGAATTATAGTCAATTGGTATAAAATACCTCAAATCACACCACAGAATATTCTGCAGGCATCAGTGAAATTCTCATCTGTGGATAGAAGAGAGGACTCACTGGCTTTTGCTATGCAGTTGATTGGAAACTTCAGATTCTTAAAAATTACCAAGCTATAAGCAACCACAGAGCTCTAGCTCACTCCAAGAATTATAATCACCATTAAAGAGCTCAAAAAAGTGAACCTAAAAGCATTCCATTAAGAGGTAGAATTCCAACAAGGTGTGATGATGCACTCCTGTAATCCCAGTACTTGGGAGGCTCAGACAGGAGGACTGCAGCAACTTAATAAGGCCCTCAGCAACTTAGTGAGACCCTGTTCCAAATAAAAATAGGGTTGGGAGTATAACTCAGAGGTAGAATGATCCTAGGTTCAATTTTCAATACTACAAAAATACATACATACTACATACATACATAAAATGAATGAATAGGATTCCAACCTATGTCTGCTTGACCATGAAGACCTTACCTACTGTGCTTCACGATGAGCTACCACTATCTTCAGTTTATACTAAACTCTATTATTTCCTCAGTTCTGGACAGAATAAACATATGAACCATCTTTCCATTAGGCTTCCAATTAACGACTAGCTATATAGTTAGTAGGACATCAATGTATAAACTTTTTGCTTTGTGTTTGCATATTTCTGTCACACTAAATCTCAATATGATCATGTTTGCAATGCACCAATAAAAGCATACTATAACATAAATAAAATAAATACATAAGCTTGGCATGAGGGTCCTTCCATTTACTGCACCTGACCTGCAACCCTGGCACTGCTTACCTTGACTATCTCCTACTCGTCTTTTAGGTCCTTTGAAAAGCCACCTTTTCTTGGAGGCCTTTGATGAATCCCTTGGCCAGGAAGATTCCCTTGCTTTATGTTCTATTTATTTATTTATTTATTTATTTTTTATTTTTTGCGGTACTGGGGATTGAACTCAGGGGCATTCTACCTCTGAGCTACACCCCCAGTCCTATTTTTTTATTCTTTATTTTGAAACCGAGTCTCACTAAGTTGCGGAGTGCCTCGCTAGGTAGCTGAGGCTGGCCGCGAACCCAGATCCTCCGGTCTCAGCCTCCCGAATGCTGGGATTACAAGCATGCGCCACCACGCCCCGCCTTTATGTTCTCTTTAAATCATAAATTTGTTCCTTCCTAATCCTCATCATTCTTGTATTCACTAATTTTTTCTGTCTTTGCAAATGACAGGCAACAATTATCTCTTGCACACCACTGGATCCCCAGAGCCTGGATCAGTGGATGGAATACAGTAGATACTATATTAATACATGTTAAATGAAAGAATAAGTAAATGAATGACCAGAAAGCAAATTAGTGCCAGGACTGGTTGTAGAACCCAAGCTCTCTGATTTCCAAGGTCAACACATCTTTCTCACACTCTCAAACAGTTTCAGGACTCTAGGATGCTCTCATGAGGTTCTTCCCTATGTTAATGTTCCTTTCACAGTTATAACTTTCTAAAACATTGAATATCGACATTGCAGTATGGCTTATTTTTGGCTTAAGGAACAAAGAGTATGCATGACACTCTCAAAGGGTGTATTATTTTATAGAACAAGATAGAATAAGCTAGGCGTGGTGGTGCAATCCTGTAATTCCAGTACTTCGGAGGTTGAGACAGGAAAATTGCTGGTTAGAGGTCAGCCTCAGCAACTTAGTGAGACTCTCAGAAATTTAGTGAGATCTTGTTTTAAAATAAAAAATAAAATAGGGCTGGGGTATAGCTCAAAGGTAGAATACTGCTGTATTCAATTCCTACTTAAAAACAAAACAAAACAAAACAGAACAAAGTACATTATAACTCTAGAGCATGCCTTGGTTCAAGCCTCATCTTTCTCATTTACAAGCAATAAGCTTTGGAATGATAACTAATTTTTATCTTTCTCATTTTACCTATCTGTCAAATACAGATATTAGCACTATAACTCATAAAGTTGTCACGAAGATTAAATAATCAATATTTGTAAAGCATTTAGAATCATACCTGGCTCATGGTAAACACTATTTAAGTATTAAACATTATAATTATTTCACAAATAAGCTTTGGATAGAAAATTAATTTGGGGAAAGTGCTATTTCTCTATTCCATTTTCTTACCTTCTTGTAAGGGAAACAAGAGCTGTCATATTTTCTTTTTGTCCCTTGTCTGCACACTTAATGGCTGAGTGACCTTGGACAAGATGCTGATCCTCTCTAAGTCTCTATCTTCACCAGCAATATGATAATGTAACTGAATTCTTCCTTTACTGCCCCCCCAAAGATGCAGGTTTTCCTCTTATTGGGTTCTTGTCTGTGAAATTAAAGAATAGTCAACAGACTACAGAAGGGTAGGTACAGGGGTAAATAGATTAATTTAAAGCCAAGGTAAGATATAAAACAACAACAACAAAAATCTCCCCACATACAGAGGAGAGCGGTCCCTGAAAGAGAGTAACCATTGGAATTCTTGGGGGTGAGCTTTTATCCCTTCTTTTGGTTTCTCATCTGCTCTTTTGTGATTGGTCAGGATTGGGTCTTAAGGACCCAATGTCTTTGGCCCACTTTCAATCCTTAATTTGAATCCTTTTTCCAAAGGTCAATGGGCTCTTGTAATTTCCTGACTCTACTGGTTCTGTCCTCTTTATCACTCTTGGAGCTGAAGTTGTATATTAACTTGCACTGTTATCCCTTTATCTATCAAGCTTCCTTCTCTCTGTTCTTTATACAGATGGCCTCTTCTTCCTGTTCGCAGGTCCTCTGCCTTGCCTTAGTAATGGTAATCATAGCTACTTTGTAGGTTATTGTAAGAGGTAAAACATCCAACACTTCCTAATACCTCATCAAAAATTGGTAAAAGATAGCTGTCAATAGAAATAGTGCCCAAGAAATGGGGATCTTTCCCAGATACTGGACAAATTGAGTCATTCTCAGTTCTTTCTCCATGAAGAGGTTTACTCTGGAAAACTAGTGAGCTTTCTGGATCTCAGAGGGCATACCCTTAACTGTGGCCCTAATCTTGATGCAATAGATGATGGACCTAGCTGGTTTCCTGTCAATCTAACTCAATAGATTTTAAACTAGTCAAGCATCTTACTATTTTACAAGACATGTCACTTGGTGTCACAAAATAAATTGTGATGAATCTGAATTCCTTCGTCCCAACTAATTAGAATGAATAAGAGACTCGTGAATGGATTAAAAGTCAAAAAGAGGTAAAAACAAGCCAGGCATGGTGGCACACACCTGTAATCCAAGTACTTGGGAGGCTGAGACAGGAGGACTGCAGGTTTGAGGCCATCCTCAGCCACTTAATGAGATTCTTAGCAACTTAGTGAGACCTTGTCTCAAAATTAAAAAAAATAACAAGGGGTGAAGATGTAACTAGGAGGTAGAGCACACTCGGGTTCAATCCCCAGTACCAAAAACCCAAAAACGAAAACAAAGATTCAATGTTAATTGGAGTGGGGAAATCACTTCTGGCTTCAGACATTAAGAAAATTTTCCTGGAAGAGGTGTCGTACCAGGGTCCAGCCCTCTTGGCAACAGGGTCAGGGGTTCCTCGAATGGTGTGGAATGATATGAGGTTGCAAGAATACGCTCACATCCATGCGTATTCTTGTTTCTTCAGAAGAAGCGCATCTGAGATGGGTTTGAAAAATTGGATTGGCCTGAGTGTCAAAGAATGTCTATGGAAGCCTAATATGGTCCCTTCAGACGACATCTCACTCAACTCCCATAGAAACTCCATTTTACAGATGCGGTAGCCTAGGCAAGATGTCAAAGGACTTACTTGAATCCACTCAACTAGGATGTGGTAGAACATAGCCTGGAACCCATCTCTGTCCAGTGTCAGAGCCGAAGCCTGTAACCGCCATGAATCCTGCCTTTGGGTACTGCTCCTAAATCTCTGAGATGAGCCAGGCATGATGGTGCTTGCTTATAATCTTAGCACTTTGGGTGGCTGAGACAGGAGGATGGCAGGTTCGAAGCCAGTCTCAGCAACTGAGCAAGACTCTCAACATCTTAGTGAGTCCTTGTTTCAAAATAAAAAAAATAAAACAGCCCTGGAGTTATACCTCAGAGGTAGAATGCTCCTGGGTTCAATCCTCAGAACCAAAAAGGAAGGAAGGAAGGAAGGAAGGAAGGAAGGAAGGAAGGAAGGAAGGAAGGAAGGAAGGAAGGAAGGAAAGAAGGGTCCCTGAGAAGATAGGGATGCAGTGGGCTTGTGTATAATCTAAAATACTCTTGTTTTGCTGAAAGACAACTGAATACTCCACAATCTAACCAAATTCAAACGTTGTGTCGAGGTCACATGATAAGAACACCCTCCTAAGTGTGTACTGCTTAAAACAAATGAATGGCTTGCATATGAAGTTAGAAGTGTGCCCTCAAAGTGCATGAAAACCGGAGGATCCACTGAGTCACAACATTGATTTCATTGATGTCTTCACCTTCAGCACAATGCTGTGACATCATCCTCCTCCATCACCAACTCTTACTTTTATTCCCCTTGTTAAATATGAGCTCTGCTGTGCTCCATCGATCTCAGCAAATATTCTGCTGTTTACAACTTGGATAATCTTTGCGTAATCTGCAGGAGTAATTGGATTCCTACAGACAGTGGCTGAATTTTCAACACCACTGAGACAAGAGGGAAAAAAAAGCAGTGTGTGTTGGGGGCAGGGGTTGAAGCCATGAAAAGTCCCCCAAATTCAGAATGCTATTTTGTTCTCAAGCTAAGACTGCCCTTTTCCTCTCAGGTTTGAAAGGTTATGTTCTAATAAGTTTGGATGTTGTAAGTGAAAGGCTGTGTTTCCTTTAAATGAAACAAGGCTGTGAAAGCCACAGCCCAGTGGCCCTTGATTCTATCATTATTATCTCATTCAAGAAAATACAGATGAAGGGGCTCTTATCTGTTAAAAACATATTATTGTCTGCTGGAAAAATGCACACCACCTTGGATTCCATAGTTTACCTTGCTTTGTTTATTTTGTTCTTTGTGGTACTGGCGATTGAATCCAGGGGTATTCTACCTCTGAGCTACACCGTCAGCCCAATTTTATTTTTTATTTTGAAACAGGATTTCACTAAGTTGTTGAGGGCCTCGCTAAGTCTTACTATAAGAACAGATGATAAATTAACACTGTTTTCTTCTTTACAATGGATAATCATAGTCCATTCATAATGGGACATTGATGTTGGACATGCCTGGATCTTGCAGGTAGAGTTTAACCAGTTAGAGATCTATCAATTATGACGTGTGTGTGTGTGTGTGTATGTATGTGTGTGTGTGTTACTGGGAGTTGAACTGAGATGAGCTCTACCTCTGAGCTACACCTTTTATATTTTGAAACAGGGTCTTGCTAAGTTATTGTGTGCTGGCTTCAAACCTGTGATCCTCTGTTCTCAATATCCCAAGTACTGATATTACAGGCATACCAACACTCCCTGCTCAGAGTTATATTTTTCAGATAAAATATTTTAAAGTTTCAATAATAAGGCATTATTAAAAGTACTAAATTAAATTAAACCCATCTAACAGAATCAATTAAAATAATAATGTACTTCTTCAGGCATTGCTATGGAATGATGTTTAGAAGATATACTGAGTCCATTTTGGAAAAAAAAATCATATAGGAAAATGTATGGATAAATATATGACAAGTTACCGTTTTATTGGGATTGTGAAATGATTGGTGAATCTTACTCTTTCTTAATTCCCCTTCTTATTTTTTTATTTTGTTATCATTTCCCCTGTCTTCTCTCAGTCTTCACATAAAAGTCCCTGTTCCATTCATATTTTTGTCAAATGCTGTACCATCCTCTCGGTCCCTGTCCCATCACATCTGACCTTTAGACATTTCCTAAGATGATCAGAGACTTGGGCATCTCAGTCCTGGTCTTTAGCTTTACCCTAGTTATTACCAGCATTCTGGGTCTTCAGCATGTGAAAGAGTCCCAGCCACCATCCAAGCTAGCAGGACCTTGACTTCCTGAAAGTCAATGAGGAAGCCTGAACCACATCACCTTCGCCAGCCATGCTAAGATATCACATCACTCCCTGCATGGGCAACACAAGAAGTCAGGCTGGTATGGAGCCAGTGACTTGACACCTTTTGTTGACCTCCTCCTTCTTTCACTTCAACTATCTATGGGATATATTGACTTGGTCGTCTCAGATACCTCCAACTTGAAATGATTGAAATGGGAGGAGTCAGATGTAAACCCATAGACTTAAACTTGAATCACGTTGACTGATGTCAGAGGGTGGGGCTCCCTTCACTGGGATCCATCGTGCTACTAAAAGAAGTTGCAAGGACTCCTAGCTAGGCATGAGATTTAGGTATCCACAGTTCTTTATGAGATCAGAGCATTTTATTATCTTGTGAGAGGGTCACATTCCTAAATAGATGTCTAAGCTTAGGTTTGTCGTATACATCAGATCCACATATTTGGGGATGAAGAACCTCTAGCTATTGTTGAAAATACCTTTGTCAACCAGCTCCAGGGTATAAGCCGTCAGATATCAGAGAGATTGAGGCAGGAGGATCCCAGGTTCAAGACCAGCCGTAGCAACTTAGCAAGACTCTCCGGAACCTAGTGCATGAGTTTTGTTTCAAAACAAAAAGATATGGGAGTGTAGTTCAGAAGAGGAATGAACTTGGGTTCAATCTCCAACACACACACACACACACACACACACACACACACACACACACACCAACAGAGGGAAGCAACAAGTATAGACAAAGACAAGTGTCTGCCTTAGAAAGAGATCCATGCAGCCAGACGTGGTGGTGCATGCTTGTAATCATAGTATTTGGGAGGCTGAGACCAGAGGATCTGGGTTCATGGCCAGCCTCAGCTGCTTAGTGAGGCCCTCTGCAATTTAGTGAGACTTTATTTCAAAATAAAGAATATAGAAATAGGACTGGGGGTGTAGCTTAGAGGTAGTATGCCTCTGGGTTCCATCCCCAGTACCAAAAAAAAAAAAAAAAAAAAAAAAAAAAAAAGAAAGAGATCCATGCACAGAAAACTGTAGCTCAGTCTTTGAAAAGTAAGAGCATCTGTTTCCTGTACCCATGATAACTTGATGACTCTTTTCCCACAGATGTGACATTGGGTAGAGTTCATTCTGACTGACAAGTTGATTAAGATGACCTGGGTTCTGATGGCACATGTTCTGTGTCCCATCCACAATATCTCCATTCTCTAGCCCCTTACTAGTCAGGAGACAGCCTCTGTGACGTTCAACTTGTGACATCTTGACTAGTCATTGGCGTCATGGTCGGATGTCAGTATGCTGTTTAGTAATGTTCAGAATAGGAATCTGGTCACCCTAATGACTGAATCTCCTTTGGAAAGAACTTTATATATATATATTTTTTTGCGGTACCGGGGATTGAACTCAGGGGCATTCTACCTCCAAGCTATACCCCCAGCCCTATTTTTTATTCTTTATTTTGAAACCGAGTCTCACTAAGTTGCAGAGTGCCTCACTAGGTAGCTGAGGCTGGCCGCGAACCCGGATCCTCCGGTCTCAGCCTCCTGAATGCTGGGATTACAAGCGTGCGCCACCACGCCCAGCTACTTTATATTGTTTTTGAACATAGTTTTTTGTTTGTTTGTTTTTTGGTGCAGTGGATGAACACAGAACCATGCACATGATAAGCACAAGCTCTACCACTGAGCTACACCCTCAGCCCCTGTCTTTGAGCATTTTATAACCCTTTTCTGAACTTTATATCTCTATTACACGTGCAGAATTTCTTCTTCAGGAGAGATTAGCTTGTAATAAAAACAATTTTACCTCTACTTGTGTGTTCATTTTAATGTTCCTGGTTAATATTCCCAAATCTGTTTTTCTTTTGAAGCAGTGATAACATCTGCCCCATTCCCTCATGAATTAAATAGAATATTTTAAAAATACATTCACTTCTTATCTGTTTGCATGTTGTGGTTTTAACCTGTTTGAAAATATCCTGTAACTCTTTTGGAACCCACAACAACATACTAATGGATCTGCCCACGAGAGCCAAGGTAAAGATCATGAAGGAACAGTGTCCCTCATGCGTAGTGGTTCAGATCCAACAGGGTCTTTTGTTCTTTCTATTTGTCTTTTTCTTTCCTGAGTTAAATCCCAAGTGACAACAGAATTTTTGTTGACTTTTTTGTTTCTATATTTAATTTTCTGTTTACTGATTTTGTACTCTATTTTGATTTTGATATATTTACAAATGATAAATAATTCCTAGTGGTTGGCAGCAGTGGGTGGTAATTTATTTTTATGGTCTTACCATTTGAGATTACTTTAAATTGAGATTGCTTTAAATTTAAATTGGTTCATAGAGATCTAGTCTACATTGGGTGAGACACAATGGATTCTAGTCATTAAGATTTTTTTCAGATTTTTTTAGCTCAAATCAATTAAGAGTTTCATGACCTTGAACAGCTCTTTGATATTTCAACTAGTGAGTTTTTCTGTTTCTGTGTTTATTCTTGATTCATAGACAAATCTGCAAAAGGAAGAAGACAAGCTCTGTGTGCTTGTGTGTCTGAAATTCAAAAATGCCTTCACCTCTGATTGGGTGAGTACAGTCTTGTCCCTTGGTATCTCTGGGGAATTTGTTTCAGGACCTGTGTGGATATCAAAGTCTTGAGTGCCCAAGTCCATTATGTAAAATGGTACAGTATTTGCATATACTCTATGCATATCTTGGTTGACTCTCATCTTTAGATTACTTATTATACTGAATCCAATGTGAATGCCATATAAATAGGTGTTCTACTGTGTTGATGAGAGAATCATGAAAAGGGGGGGAAGTCTCTACATGTTTAATACAGACATAAAATTTCTTCAAATGTTTTTGATCTGTAGCTAGTTGAATCTTCCAATGTAAAACTCAAAGATAAGGAGGGCCAGCTATGTAGTGTTTTCCTACCTCTGAATGGTATTAATATACTTAAGTATAATCTCTTAAAGGACCTCTCTTCTGATTGGTATATGTAGGTAGATAATGCTTATAGAAATGTAATCCTAAAATTCCACAAAAATAAGGACATTGAATTATAGACCTTTAAAAATAACTTTATTGATATATAATTTATGTATCATACAATTCACTCATGTAAACTGTATAACCCACTAATTTGAGTATGCTCATAAGAGTTATGCACCTTCACTGAAATTTTAGGACATTTCCATAACCCCAAAGAGAAACTTCCTAACAACTGGTAGTTATTCTCCATTTCTGCCCCTTCATCTTCTACCTAATTCTCTCCCCAGTGCTCCACATCCCCAGGCAATCACTTCTCTACTTTGTCTCTCTCTGGTTGCCTATTCTGGACATATTTTTATTCTGCCTATTTAACTATAATTATATATTCTTTGGCCAACATTGCTCCATATTCCTCTATCCTCCTAACCACTCAAGAGTATGGTAGCCACCATTCAACCTTCTCATTCTATAGGATCAGCTCTTTTAAATTCTACCTATGAATGACAGCAGGTAGTATTTGCCTTTCTGCCCCTGGCTTATTTCTCCAGGTACATCTATATTGCAAATGACAATGGGATATTTACACAGAGAAATACTATTAAGCTTTAAAAATTAAATATATTTTGAATGTGTTATAATTAAAAATATTCTCCCATAAAACCATTTAACAGTTCAATTTCATGTAATTTAGGGAAATCTTTGGCAAACAAGACAAAATCAAAATCAATCTTTATAGGGGTGTGTGTGTGTGTGTGAATGTGTATGTGCTACTAGGGGTTAAACCCAGGATTTTCTCCCTCTGTGTTACTACACCCTCAGCCCTATTTATTTTTTATTTTTGTTATTTTGAAACACTGCCTCACTTAATTGGAGTTGGCCTCAAACCTGTAATCTTCCAGTCTCAGCTTCCCAAGTAAGTACTGGGGTTACAGGCATGAATCACCATGCCTGGTTTCTTTACACCTTGTTAAAAATAATGATGACTTCTCTTCTCTATCAGGGTTAAATATATTAAAAGTATACATTTAAAAAATCTAGCTGTGTTTTTTAAACTTATACATGCACTATACCTTACCTATAATTTATAAATATAATGTTGAAGCATTCTTAGTTTATAAAATCTTATTTGATATGATATATCCTTCTCTAAAAACTGTTAAGTATGCATCTATAGTCATAATAAGGAATGATTTCTAATAAGATCTCCAACCCTCTGTGCCAGCAATAATCCATCAAAATATAGTGGATGTATATCTTGAAACCTACATAGCTATTTATTGAAGGACAAATAAAATTGAACTTGAGTAATTTTATAAAAAAACCTTCTACATGTATATGCTTATATAGGCTATCATGGCTTCTAATTATTATTCAGCATTGTGAAAATATGAGTTTAGGTTTAATGAAATTGAAGTATGGTGAAGCATGATTTTGATGAACTTATATTTTCACATTAATAATAATTTTGCTTCATGCTTTGGGCCTCTGTTGTTAGGTGAAAATTTATTAATAATTCATGTGTATTCTGAATAGATTGGCCTCTATCAACATACTATTTCTTTTCTTGTCTTTCTTCAAATGATTTTCTTTCCTTTTTTTTTTTTGCCTCTTGTAGTGCTGAGGATCAAACCCAGGGCCTCACACATGCTAGCAAGCACTCTGCCACTGAACTTCCTGAAACAATTTTTGACTGAAAGTCTGTTTTCTGCAATATTAGTATAGTCATCTGTGGTTTCTTTTGGTTATTCTATGAATAAAATATGTTTTCCATTCTTCACTTTTAATCTATTTGTATCTTATTCTCTCAGGTTTTAATTATCTTCCATAGAGTCAACATACTACTAAAGTAATAATCAAAATTTAAAATTACTGTTGTTCAATAACATTGTGAGGAGGATGAAGAAGCCAACCATAGAGTAGAAAGAGTAATTGCAGATGATTTAGTTAAAAAAGAATGTGTATCCAAAATATATGTATTTTATAAACCTCTCAAAATTCACTGATAAGAAAACAATTCTATAAAAAAACAGGCAAAATATTTTAATACACATTCACCAAAGGAGATGGTATATTAGCATACAAAAAAGATTCTCAAAATCATTACTTGTTAGAAAAATACAATGAGATATAACAATGAGAAACCATTACATATCTACTAGACTGGCTAAACAGAAATTGACAATATCCAATGCTGGTGAACTGGGGAGCCAATGAGACTCTCATATACTGGTTGTGAGAAGAGGAAAGGGTGTAGCCACTGTGTCAAAGTTGGCAAGTTTCTTATAAAATCTATCATATACTTACTGTATAAGTCAATAATTCCATTCCTATGCATTTCCCAAGTGAAACAAAATTTTATGTTCACACACACACAATAAATAAATAAATAAATACAATTCTATGAGAATGTTGATAATTTTCTTTCTAAATATTCCAAATTGGAACAATCAAGCAAGTAAACAAACAAACCCAGACATCTTTCAGCAAATGAATGTACAAATAAACTATGGTCAATTAACCCAATATAATACTACTCAGTAATAAAAAGGAATTAACTACTAATATATGTAACAGCACAGATAAGACTTAAATTCATTATAAGTGAAAAAAACTAAAATCAAATGCTGCAAAATATGTGATTCCATTTATATAACATCTGGAAAAGGCAAACAGATAAAAACAGATTTGTGGCTGCTAGGGGCTGCGGGTAGGAAAAATCAGTTGACTGTGAAGACAGACAGGGGAATTTGGGGAGGTGATGAAGTTTTTGATATTCTGATTGTGGAATATTGATTACAGAGCTATATATATTTATCCACTCTCAAAGATCTCTAGACTAAATAGGTTAAATTTTACAGTATTTATACATTACTTTAAAAAGTGAAAATACTACTGGGCATAGTTCTACAAGCCTAACTAATTAGCTCTTCAATGTAATGAATGATATGCTATAAGTGGTATAACTATTCCCATTTCACAACTGAAGAAGCTGAAGCAAGAAGTCAACTAACACTTCTGAGATTAACCAGTGGGATTTGTTATCAAACAGCTTCATGAGTCTGTAGCTGCCACTATTTTACGGAAGCCATACATTCCTAAGGACAAGGATGCTACAGTTCCTTTCCAGGGTGCACCTCCCAATTATGACACCTAAGTATATCAAAAAGGAGAAGAGTAGCCAGGCACGGCCACACACGCTTGTAATCCCAATGCTTGGGAGGCTGAGACAAGAGGATCACAGGTCAGATTCCAGTCTCAGCAATTTAGTGATACCTTGTTTCAAAGTAAAAGTAAAAAGGGCTTGGGGTGTAGATCAGAGGTAGAACATTCCTGGGTTCAAACCCTCAGTAACACCAAAAATAATGGGAGGGGGAGGGTAGACTAGACTTGAAGGAATTTTATTCTAAACTATAAACATTGATATTGGAAATTCTTTCCCCAAAGTAGAAAAAAATCTATTAAATTGCTTTTGTCACCCAAATCTAATGTCAAACAGTACTAAATCCATTTTGTTGTTTTAACTTTTTTTTGTCTTCTGTGTTGATCACAACTGATCAATTGATAGCTATAAAGACAGATTTATGTTTTGCTAGAGAGAGCTGTATTCATCCCACTGTATAAAATCTAATGATGTTCCTCTTCAGTGCCTGGGAGGTGTAGTCTACTTCATTCACATGTTGTACTTTAAAACAGCCTTCTTAAGTACTTACAAACTCAGCTGAGCATGATGGCGCACATCTGTAATCCCAGTACTGAGGAGAAAACAGAAGAATCGCAGGTTCAAGACCAATCTCAGATACTTAGAATCTCAGCAACTTAGAACCTCAACAACTTAGCAAGACCTGTTTCAAACTAAAAACAAACAAACAAATAAATAAATAAATAAATAAATAAATAAATAAAAGGGCTAGAGGTATAGCTCAGAGGTAGAAACCCTTGGCTTCAATCCCCAGTATCTAAGCAAAAGTACTTAAAAACTCAAACTCACAAAGTGACAGCCAGGCCTGAAAAGGGAGGTTTTCACCCTCCAATTCTCTCTGATAAATCCTTTTTCCATTAGTTAGAGATCTAGTTCACCCCTAGCAGTCACAGTTTAGACAGCTGGCAGAACTCTGAATTTGGATTCCATGCAAAGGGATTATTTCATGTTCTCTTCCAGAATACAGATTCAAAAGAAGAATCCCCACATTTATTTTACATCAATACAAAAATCATTCAAAGAGTTACTTTACAGAGCTTATGTATTTGAAAAGGCATTGTCATCTCCCCTTTGAAATTCTAGAATTTTTTAAAATCTTATTTGGGAATTTAACATAACTACCAATTCAGGGAGAAATAGTGTCTATATATGGCCAAATAGAAAGTGAATTGATTGGTGAAGTAGTTCTGCCTCTCTTCACAAAATTTATATAGATAATAAAATATATCCATTGTGTAAAATACAGAAAAGTAGAAAGAATATAAAAATTCTCCACATCCTTACCCCACAGGTATATAACGTTTTTCACAAAGTTAAGATCACAGGCTCTATAACCTATCCAAGTTTATGTCGGGATTATTTTGCTTAGTAGAATCCATAGGCATTATCTCATGTCAGTAAATATTCCTCTATAATATTATTTTAATGGCTTCATAATATTTCATTATGTGGCCATATCATAATTTGTTTCTCAGATCATTTGTGGTGAATATTTATGTTGTTGTGATTTATCGCTACTATAAATAATGTTGTGATAGCATCACATGTGCATTTCTGAGTGCTTTCTTTAGGTAAATTCTTTGAAGTAGAATTACCAAGGGAGAGCTATACTTATAAACCTTTTGATACATCTCAAATTACCATCAAGGAAAGATAGAACAATTTATATTTCTACCATCAGTGAATATAAGAATTATCTTACATATTTTTAACAATAAGAGGTATTCCATATGTAGTTTTTCTATGCCAATTTGATAGATTAATAATGGCATTTCATTGTTGATTTAACTTGCATCTATTTGATTACAAAATGGGCTGATTCTTTTAGGTCTACATTACCCATATACATTTTTTTTTTCATTTGTGAATGTCAATTTATGCCCCCTGCTTCTTTTCTATTGGCTGTTATTCTTCATCTTCCTTTTCCAATACTGATCCACTGAAATCACTTAAATATCAAGTATATTACATTTGGAAGAAAAACTGGTAATAAGCCTGCTTATAGAACACATTCTGATAGTATAAATCTCAAACTATAAATGATGGTAATTCTTTCATTGAGATTAAGGTAAGGGGTAAGAGGGAGTGTTAGTTGCTCTGTTTCCCAGACCTCACTGTTCCCTGTTCTGCTCCATGCTCCTATCTCTCTCTCTCTCTCTCTCTCTCTCTCTCTCTCTCTCTCTCTCTCTCTCTCTCTCCATATTGAACCCAACAGCTACCTCTGAGCTACACCTACAGACTGATTTTATTTTGAAACAGGGTTTCACTAGGTTGTCGAGAGTCTCACAACATTGTTGAGGCTGCTCTCAAACCTGAGAGCCTTCCATTTCAGTCTCTCTAGTACTGGGATTACGATTGTGTACCAATATGCCTGGCTGCGCTCTCTGTTTTCTAGTTGGTTTTGGCTGAAGAGCATACATGTCAATAGATCAGAAGGCAACAGGACTGAGTAGGTGGACATTTATATCTTCACCCCACTCGCCAGTCCTGCTGTGATTCAGCCAGAGTCTCCCTCCTCTGTGTCTATAGTCTCTGTGAGATGGCCCTGCTTCTATAGATCCAAGCACTGATGTGGAACATCAACTCTTCCTGATGGCTCCTTTCATCCTGGCGTGGCAACACCTTCCTTTTCTACATTTACCTCTGTGGTTAAGCCTCTGCATGAGTCATCCGCTTCCATGCCAGGACCCTGTCTTACATGGAGGACGATTAGTTTTGTACTCTCAGTATTCTACTCTTTGTTGATTTCAGTTTCCTCTTCCCACAATAATCAGGTATTCGTTTTGTGGTAAATGAAAAATCCTTTTACATTTCCCTCCCTGGGTCACTTGCACTGGTTCTTCTGTGATTTAACAGGAATCATCCATTTCTCTATTGAGTTATTGTTCTTTTTAGTGTCAGTTTATAAGACTTCATTGTTGTAGTCTCAGTTTTAACCATTGCATTAAAAATGCCCTTCAAATCTATCATTTGTCTCTTGGTTTTATTTAAAATATGTTTTGAAGCCCGGGATGGTGGTGCACGCCTGTAATCCCATTAATTGGGAGGCTGAGACAGCAGGATTGCAGGTTCAAGGCCAATCTCAGCAACTTAAAGAGACCCTAAGCAACTTAGACCATGTTTCAAAATAAAAAGGGTTGGGGTTGTAGCTTGGAGGTAGAATGTCTTTGAGTCAATCCCCAGTACCATAAATAAATAAATGAATAAATAAATAAATAAATAAATAAATAAATAAATAATTTTTATACAAATATAAAATTGCATTCAGCCAAATTGTCTAAGTATCTTTTGGTAGCCTCTGGGTATTGTTCCACTTAATAAAATTTTATTACACCAATAATTTATGTATGTAAAATTTTCAAATGTTTTCTAGTATTTTCAGTTAGGATTTGTTTTTATTTAAGTCGATCCATTCTCCAGTAGATGAATATTTAGGATGTCTTCAATTTGAGGCTATTTTAAGTAATATTAAGGTTCATGTATACTTCTATATATATGTAAAATTTATTTTTGTATATGATGTGAGGTAGGGGTTCAGATTCATTAAGATTAATACAAGAATAAAACATAATTTTACTCTCAAGTTGGCCAAAAAATTAAAAGTTGTAACTCTCATTCCTGGTGGGCATAAGGAGAAATTTGTTTTCTTAAAAGTTACTGGAAGCAGTATAAATTTTATGGTCCTTTTGGAAAGTAAAATGGCAATATCTCTTAAAATTAAAAGTACACATGCTGTTCGACCTAGCAACTCCACTTCTGGGAATCCAACCCATAGTAATAAAAGCATCAATACATTAGGACACATATACCAGAATGTTTATAGCAGCATGGCTTGCCATAACAAAAATAAATGCAGAGGACAAAGAAGGGGTTGGAAAATCTATATAATAGAATATTTTGCAGTCACTTAAAAGAATGAGTTATAGCTGTAACAGCTAGAAATATTTCTATAAGGCGTTGTTGAGTAATAGTTGAAAAGAGATGTGTCTCATATGCTAACATTTTTATTAAGCTAACAATGACAAAAAAGATGTGCGTGTGTGTGTGGGTGTGGGTGGGTGTATATGTGGATACATTTGTAAATAATTACATGAAAATGTAGAAGGGCAGAGAAGAGATTGCAGTTGTTTTGTTAGCACAGGTTAATTGGTTATGGGATTTGGAAGTAGAATAAAAAAACAGGATAATAGAAAAATTAAGCTACTCACTTATGGTATGATTTTTTTTTTTATTATTTCAGTAAAGGAAAACTGTTCTTCTTCTCATTATATTTTTGTTACCAAATGTGTGGGGTTTTCCACATGAAGAAATTCCTCAGTTCTCTGCAGACACTGAGTATATAATTTAATTCAATTCTGACACTGAATATTCAAGTTAGCATATATCCTAAAGGTAAGAGGTTCAGTCTCACCAGATTCCCCCCACTTAAGATACCTATGTTCCTAGGTCACCCCCAAGTTCTGTCTGACCTGGCTACAAATTGGGGATTCCTCTGGTCACCTCCTTACATTTGATAATTTTTATAACAGTTCATAGAACTTTAGGAAACACTTTGTTAATGTTGGGGCTCAGAAAAGAAGCCAAGTGTGTTGATGCACACCTGTAATCCCAGTACTTGGGAGGGTGAGACAGGAAAATTGCAAGGTCCAGGCCAGCCCCACGAACTAAGTGAGACCCTCAACAACTTAACAAGACCATTTTTCAAAACAAAACAAAATAAAAAAAAGGTCTGAAGTTGTAGCTTGGAGGTAGAATGCCCCTGGGTTCAATCCCCAGTACCATAAAACAAAGAAATAAAACTTCAAAGTAAAGGCCTCAGAAGCTGCCTTGGAAAGCAAAGGTTGTTTTTTTTTGTTTTGTTTTTTGTTTTTTCTAATCTTCTCCTGCTCTGGGGTAAGCCATACAAACTAAAATTCCCCTTCCCCAAAATGGGTCATAGAACTTCTTTTCCCCAGAGTCAGTGATAAAGTTTTAAAATACTACTTTAACCTCTTCGCCCCTTTCTTCCATAAAGAAATTCTCTGACCTACCCTGTCGGATTGCAAGAAGGAGCTGAACACAGAGGCCTTGCTGAGTTTCCCCAGTCAGACTGTTTGCGTTAGATCATGCCCTTCTTGCCCAGTCCTGTTTCTACATAGCTGTCTCTGCTTCATTGAACCTAGGCTTAAAAATGGATAGTTCACACTGGGTCCTTGGGTCTTCCTTCTGAAAGCTCTCATGCATGTAAAACTTTGATTAAATAATTTGTTATGCTTTCTGCTCATTAACCTGTCTTTTGTTATAAAGATGTTGGCCATGACCCTTAGGATGGATGAAAGAATATGTCACCTCTCCCCTTCCCTAACTTGTGATTATCAGTTTATATAAAGAACACTATAAAAGATACAGATTAACAGCTAGAGGAAGAGGTAAAAAGAGACCAGAAAGGTCCCAAGTGCAGGAGCCTCTGTCCTCAAGGAGTTTTGGATTTTGCAAAGGAAAAGCTCCTGAATTCTATTGTTCAGGTCTTATTTTTAATGGAGGTTCCATTATATAGGCATAATTGATTAAATCATTGACTATTGTTGATTGAACTAAATCTCCAGCTCCTCTCTCTTCTCTGTAGCTTAGGGGTTGCGGCTGAAAGTGCCAATCTTCTAGTCATTTGGCTGTTTCCTCTGGCAACCAGTCTGCACCCTTCAGGAATCTCCTCCAGTGGTTGAAAGGGGCTTACTAAGAATAACAAGAGATACTCCCCTCAACTCTATCACTCAGGAAACTCCAAAAGTTTCAGGAGATTTGGGCTAGGATCCTGGAAGAAGATCAAACATGTATTTCTTCTTATAGCACAACGAATGTCTACATAAGTATGTATAAATAAATTAGACAAAAGACTATCCGCATCTATTAGCTTTTAATGATGTCCATGACAGATTGTGTGAAGTTTGGCCTAAAGCTTTCTCCGTATGTTTTAAGTTTAGCTTAAAGGTTTCTCTGTACGTACTGAACAATAACCTAACTTGATATGTAAACAGACTTTAATCTGTTCTTAAACAAATAGTCAAGTCTTAGCCAATCACGAGCAGCCAACAGTTTAAATTGTGTTCAAATAAGACATACAAGGGCTGTAACCAACTGAGCTATCTCTGCACTTCACTTCCTGTGAGCAACTGGACTATCCCATTTTTTCTCTGTGTGTCACTTCCTTTACTTTGCCTTTACATCTATGCTATACATGTGGTAGAGTGGGGAATTGTAAACCATTTCGGGTCCAGACTATTGCCTGATTCTAGAACCACAAATAAAGTCAGTTGAGATCTGGAAAACTACCTTGTGTTGCGACTGTATCTTTTTACAATTGTCGAGCACAAAGGCCAAGTTGCATCATAACATGTAAATATGCAACAAAGAAAACGCCCATATGTGTACACATATACACATGCTGGTGTACAGCTGTAGAGTTCAGAAGAAATGAAGGTACTCTCCTTCCTAAATTAATTTCAAAACTCTTGCCTCCCCTCTATACCTAGTGCTGTGTTCTGGTTCAAATCACCCTTATTAATACTCCTTTGGCCTACTTTCCTCCAGAATTTTTCCCATCCTTCAAATCAGCTTCCTTACCACTGTAGAGTGAATATTCTTAAAAACAAACCAAAGTGTCTCCATTTCTAGTGAAGGAACCTACAAAAGTTCCCTGCCACTAACAGGATCAAGAACAAATTCATTGTGGGTAATGAGACCCATCCTAGGCCAGGACACCAAAAGTCTTAAAATTAGAATACTACAGTGATACATGCATACCCATTTTGATGGCAGTACTGTACACAATAGCCGAATTATGGAACCAACCTAAGTGTCCAGAAGTTTCTCTCTCCTAGAGCGGCTGCTAGGACCGTGCCATGAGTGAGCTCATTTAGGGTCTATAGAATTCCAACAGTTGAATGGAAATTGTGCTCTAGGAGGGCATATGTTTGTGAAGGTGTCTCACACAGTGCTTTATGAATTAAAGAGAGAAGCAGTAATGACACTTGACTCTCAATTCCTGAAGAGAAGCAACCAAACCTGGAATCGATTTACTTTTTGCTAGTTCAATACGTACTTAATGTTACATGTTAAGCAACAAGATTTTACAATTCACTAGTCCTTCACTTACAGGAAATTAAGCAATAAAAATCTATTCTCTTCCAAATGCCAAGATCCCCGGCCATGCACTAATAAGTGAGCGAACCTATCAAGTAATTCAGTCAGCACATCGATTTCTTGTTTTTCCAAATATCTATTTCTTTGCCATACTCCTTAATAGACTCCAAGAACTCTTTCTTCTGACTTTCTGTAATTTCTTGCTCAGGAACTTA
The DNA here is from genome assembly GCA_004027655.1 of Graphiurus murinus. NCBI lineage: Eukaryota > Metazoa > Chordata > Mammalia > Rodentia > Gliridae > Graphiurus > Graphiurus murinus. The sequence continues at coordinate 46,069 of PVLC010001594.1, read as the reverse complement.
TTAATGTCCATGTTACTAAAACCTTTGGGCTAGAAACAAATGTGTCATGCCTGAGACCAGGTATGTGAGGAAAATCTCAAGTACAGGTTATAAAAATCAAACATGTGGATGCAGAAAGAAGCTTCACTTGATCTTCATCACATCCTTGTGTGTGTGTGTGTGTGTGTGTGTGTGTGTGTGTGTGTGTGTGTGTGTGTTATTATCTCATGATAATTTTTTAATTTTTTTCGGTACTGGGGGTGGAACTCAGGGATGTTCTACCTCTGAGTTATCTCCCTAGTCCTATTTTATTTTATTATTTTGAAACAGGGTTTCATGAAGTTTCTGAGGGCCTCACTGAGTTGTGGAGACTAGCCTTGAGTCTGTGATCTTCCTGTCTTAGGCTCTGAAGTACTAGGGTTACAAGGGTGTGTCACCATACCTGGCTGGCCCTTTTAGATTGATAGATAAATGAGCCACATAGAGGTTGTTCTCATTAAAGTCAATCAGGGAGTGAGAGGCAGAGCTGGAAGTTGAACAAAATGTTCTGGCTACAGTGCATGACCTTGGCCTTCATGATACACTTACCTATGATATGCGCATGGTGTTCTATAAAAATATGTGTTACCTTTGGTGAACTCCCATCTATCACTACTTATTTATTGAGAAACTAGAATGGAACATGGTAGATGTTCAATGAATAGGTGATACTTGAGTTCATTTGCAGCATCTTGCCAATCCAATATAGCCGAATGTTCAACATGGCACGTGGTGCAGTTACAGATGGAGCCGAGGAGTGGGAAATGATGACATGAAATGAAACAGCCTTTGAGACCACAGCTTATAAACTGCTGGTGGTTTATAGAGCTCTAAAAAGGGCTTAGGCATCCTCCAGGACCAGAGTGGGAAAGGCTTTCCTGGCTTTGAAGTGTTGATGGAGGCAGGCAAAGCAGTATCTTCCCTTTTTGTTCAGTCCTTAGAAACCCAGTCCACAAACCAGGACCAGAATTTGGAGCAAAAGAACAGTTACCTTTTAAATATGTCCCATCAAGTGGCACTTAGTCAAATCACCCCATACTAATTGGTCAGGAGAGTGGAGAGTAGGGCACTAGTTTAAGAGACATCGGGGTCTTCTTGAACTCACCACAAAAGCTTCATTTGTGTGCTTCTTTGTTTTTTGCTGTGTTAATAGAGACCCAAGGTAAAGTACCCAGGTTGGCAGGTGAAGGGGCCAAGGAAGAACATAAAACCTAAGTATTTTATTAGCTGTTAATGCACTCATATTACATTTACTACCTTGAATATATGCAAAATTTTTTTAGAAAGCAAGAAAGCACACAGAAATACCCAGCACTACCATTATCAACCCCAAAGTGACCACTACAAACTACTACTTTTTTTTTTATTAAGAGTTATATTTATGAGCTAGGCTGTGGGCTAAATATTTACATGCATTATGTCATGAGTCCTCCCAGAATCCTTAGAAAAATAAAATTATGGTCTATGTTTTACTGAGGAAGATCAAAGAGGTTATAAATAAATTGTCCACGTTCACTGGGCCAGTAGGTAACAGAATTATGATCTGACCTTCAGACTGTCCAGCTTCCCCCCACCTGGGCTGTTCATTATCTAGGTAAATTACTACAACTCTGAACTCCCTCCTGTTGCCTGGTGTAGTCTTCTTCCTCTTCCACTCAGCTACTCCTGCCCTGTGAATGAACTCTGACGTACAGTTCCTGTTTGCCTTGGTACTGGCCATTAGTACTTCTTTGATCCCAGCCTCTTTCTGTTGTCTATTTCAGCTGCGGAATGAGGGATGGGTACAATTTTTACCTTCACCTAGAGCAGGAGTGGAGGCTGTGGAGTTTTCTGAATGAAAGAAAACCTTTGATAACCTAGAATAGCTTTCCTAACCCTGCTCCTCCATGTCTATTTGCTTGGTTGAGTTCTACAGTCTTTTTAAGACTTTGCCTCCTCCAGAAATGAATGTAGCCCCCATACATATACATGCAAACACACACCCACACACATACCACACATCCCAATACACACCATATACACATCACAGATACCATACACATCCCTGAACACATACCACACACCAGACACTCACATGTGCACACATGCACACACACATTTCACACACATATACCCCAGTGCACACACACCACACTCATACCACACACACATATACATACATTCCACATGTACCTCAACACACACACACACACACACACACACTACACACTGTTATCTAACATGATTCCTTCCATAGCTGCCAGTTGGATGAAGAAATCGATAAATGTGCAAACACAGTCAACATGCAGATAATCCTCATTGGTTGTTCGCTCATAAACATCAAATTCAGGCATTCTTCATTACTCCTCTCCCCCAGGGGAAAAAAAACAGGTTAATTTTGAGCTAGCTTGTGAGAGTCTGGGAAGGACAATGTTGACAGATAACCTTCCTAAAAGCTTCCTCTGGAAACAAAAGAGAACAAAGCCAAAAGCACCTGTAGAAACGTTGAGTGGTTACCCTTCCCTGAGGGAGGCGTGGGTGCAGCTCCCATTCTACTTGGTGTGAGATGAAATTCGTATTTCCAAGTGCTAATCCCAGAGAGTAGTGGCACATGTCTATCATACAAGTACTTGGGAGGCTGAGACAGGAGGATCACAGGTTCAAGGACAAGCCTCAGCAATATAGTGAGACACTCAGCAACCTAGTGGGACCCTATTTCAAAATAAAAATAAAAATTAAAAAGAATAAGGCTTGGGAGTGTAGCCCAAAGGTAGAATAGATTCAACCCCCAGTACAATAAAGACAAAACTTAGCAATCTCATATATTCCACTTAATATATGTCATGGACTCTTCTAAATACTTACATAAATGAACTCATTTGTTTTTTGCAATAATCCTAAAAGGTATGTGCTCCTATTTTCTTCCTATAATGATTGAGTAAACTGAGACACAGTAAGGTCATGTCACGTGCTCAAGGTCACAGAGACTGTAAAAGGTGGAATACAAGCAGGAGATGCACCATGGCTCTGATGCATCACCAGGATTTTAGATAACTATACAAGAGCTCTCTGGAAAATTATTCAACTCTAGTATAACTCAGTCTAAATGCAGAATATTCTAGAAAGAATACTGGTACTGGGAAAAAATAAATTCTGTCTATAAAGAGATTCTCAGCAGCTTCTGCTGTTCTGTGAATGTTGATAATTATAAATAATTATTTTTTTCAGCCATGTGTGGTGATGCATGCCTGTAATCTCAGTAGTTGGGATGCTGAGATAAGAAGATCACAGATTTGAGGCCAGCCTCAGTAAATTAGAAAGACCTTCAGTAACTTTGTGAGACTCTGTTTCAAAATAAAAAATAAAAAGAGCTGGGGGTGTAACTTGGAGGTAGAATGCCCCTGGGTTCAATCTTTAGTAACACACACACACACACACACACATACACACACACACACACACACACACACACACACACACACACAAGTGTTGTCCAATTATTGTTCATGAGTTTGCAGAATCCTTATTTTTGAGGACTCAGAGAAAACTTCTGGTTCCTGTTTAAATCCACCTACCCCATTACCCTACCACACTTATGACTGAATCAGACACATAGTAGGTAGTCAGTGACTGTCAAATAAATGAACAAGTGAATGCACTCATTCTTTATCATAGTCTCATTAGAGAACTGCCTATTTGACATCATCCGTGTGCACTGTCATTAGATTCCTATTGTTGCTATAATACACTTTCACAAACTTGGTGGAATAAAGCAACATAAATTTATTATCATACAGTTCTGGAGGGTGCCAAGTCCAAACTGGGTCAGACTGAGCTAAAATCGAGGGGTTCACAGAGCTTTTCCCCTTCTGAGAGTTTTAGGTAAGAATCTTCTCCCTGGCCTTTTCTAGTTTCTAGAGGCTGACTACATTCCTGGGAGGGTGAGCTCTTTCCATCTCCCATCTTCAAGGATACAATCTCATCATCTTATCCTCTTCTTCTGTTCTCAGATCCCCTTCTCTCACGCCTATATTCCTGCCTCCCAGTTTAATTTATAAGTGTACTTGTGGCTGCATTGGGCCTACATGGGTCATCCAGGATAATACTCCATCTTGAATGCAATCCAGATGTAATTCAGGAACACCTGTAAAGCCCCTTCCACCATGTCACAGAACATATTCACAGATTCAAGGATTATTATAGGTTCTGTTGTTCTGTCTACCACAGGGAACTGTGTCCTAATAAGTTGCCACTTTTGTTTTATCTATCTAATTCATCCATCTGCCCATTTATTTACTCAATATGGGCTTTTAAATGAGCTAGACATATGCACATTTATAAGAGTATAGTATGGTCTTTAACTTAAAGAGATCCCCTGGAGGTATTAGACGTGAAATTAATTCCAGCACTAGAGGAGGATAAAAGTGTCCAGAGAATTTCAAAGGAGAGCAAAACCACTTATAGCAGAAGCAATACAGGGAGGCTTCATGGAAGAGGTGCAGCTTAAATATTGTGTCGAGTTTGGAGAGCAGAGAGGTAAGAGCAAGAGGACCAGAGGCATGCAGGAAGGAAAGCCTAATTATAAGAATAGCCAAGACATATTGAACATTATTAGATGCCACACATTGTAGTTACATTATAAGAATTGCTATCCTTATTCTTTAAAACAACAGCACTAAGATATATACATTACTGTCACCCTCACATAATAGACAAGGAAACTGAGGTAGATTCATGGAGCAATTTATCCAAGGTAAGTGCTCGAGTGTGACTATAATCCCAGGTCTCCATCCACAAGAAGGTAGATTTGTTTGTGCAGAGTGGATAACAGGTGTGAAAGAGGAATGAATATTGAAAATGGTAGGTTGGGATCTGAACTTGGGATTCAGGCCTTGAGGTAGCACTTCATCTAAGACGTTAGATGAGTCACGTGTACATGTCCTAGATTTTGAGCTGAAGAAGTCAGAAACCTGGAGCCTGCAAGAGATTTGAAAAAGAAAAAGAAATCCCTAACAAAATCCCTCTCTCTGGTCAAATGCTAGGAAATGGAAACCTTGGCAAATCAGAAGACTTGCAGACATCTGTTCTACTCCAGCTAAACACTACAGAAAAAAACCACAGCTCCACACGCATGCAAGTTAGCAAAGGCTGAGTGGGGAACCTAGGTTCCTGCCCTTGCCCGACCAGCTGTCATGAGGGCCCCACACTGCTGTGGTGTCAGTGGTGACCACCCTGAGAAGCCTGGAATTCCATCTCTGCCTAGCATTAATGAGGTGACCCTCCCTACAGGGATGGTGGTAGGACTTTTACCATTGTCCATCAGTGAGAGGCCATGTTGGAAGTAGCTGCTCCCAGCCAGGGAGGTATCAGCAGAAGCCTAGAGGGGGATCAGAACTCCCACTACCAACCATTGGGAGCAGGAGCCAATTCCCTACTTTGGTGTCCACAGACACTCAGTGGGAGAGATGGACTTCTCTCCCCACTTGGCAGTAATGATGTGCTGGTCTCTTTTTCTGCCAGAGCAGTACCTCACAAAGTCCACTAAAACAGAAGGCAAAGTTAAAATTCAGAATCTCTTAACAAAACATTTACAGTGTCCAAGTTTCAGAGGAAAACCACTCATCATTCCAAGAACCAGGAACATTTCAACTGGAATGAAAATAAAGGATACTGATGCCAGCATGAGAATGACAGAGATATTAGAATTATCTGATAAATAGTTTAAAGCACTCATCATAGAAAATGCCTTCATGAACAATTATAATCATGCTTAGGGCTGGGGGATGTAGCTGGGTAGTACAGCATATGCTTAGCATGTGTGAGGCCGTGAGTTTGATTCCCAGCACTGTTAAAAATATAAATTAAAAGTATATTAAAAAATCATACTTAAAGTGAATTAAAAAGAATAAAATATCAGCAAAGAAATAAAAGATCTAAAGAAGAACTAAATGTAAATTTCAAGACTGAAAAACACAATAAGTGAAATAAAAATCATGATGGATAGGCTAAACAACAGAAGAGAGATGAAGGAATAATGAGTGAACTGGAATTTAGAATAGGAGAATTGGCCAAATCTTAGCAGCAGAGAGAAAACTGACTAAAGAAAATTAATAGATTCTCAAGGGTTTGTGAGAACTTACCAAGAAATCTAAGTGCATGTTATCAGAGTTCCAGGAGCAGAGGAGAAAGGAGTTGACTAAAGTATTCAAGTAAATGATGGCTGAAAAGTTTCTAAATTTGACAAAAGACACAGATCTATAAATTTAGTAAGTGAACCCCAAATAGAATAAACCCAAATAAATTCACATCAAGAAAAATCAAAGTCAAACTTCTGAATACTACATGACAAAGAAAATAAAATAAGCACATGAAAAGATGTTCACATTCCAGCAATCAAGGAAGTGCAGATTAAAACAATTGAATATAATGGAAATACCTGTCATAATAGCTAATTTAAAAATGCCAATACTCAATGCTGGTGAGGATGTGGAGAAACTGGTATGAATATAAAATGGTACAGCCGCTCTAGAAATCATTTTGACAGTTTCTTAAAACACTAAACATATGCAACTATCATATGACTCAGTAGTTATACTCTTGGGCATTTATCCCAGAGAAATAAACAGTTCATTCACACAAAAGCCTGTACATGAATGTTTATAAAAAACTTTACTCATAATATGCAAATTTGAAATGAACCAGATACCCTTCAACATTTGAATGGAAATGAACTGTGTTTGATTCATATCACTGAATACTAAAATACTATGTGATAAAAATGAACTATTGATGTATATGAACATGTGAATGAATCATGTCAGAACTATGTTGATTGATGAAAAGTCAATCACAAAAGGTTACATCTTGTATGATCCTATTTAGATAACGTTGTTGAAATGCCAACTTTATAGACATGGAAAACAGATTAGTGGTTGCCAGGGACCCAGGTCAATGGATGAAGGGTAAAAAATTGGTTGAAAGATATTACAAGTTTTTCTTTGTATTTATTTATAACTGTCTATAAATCTATAATGGTTTAAAAATAAATGTTTAGTTCAAACAAAGGTTATAGAAGGCTCTGTATAATTAACACTGATAAAAGGAAAATGTTGAGATGTCTTAAATTTAATTACAAAAGGCTAGAAAATAAAAAGGAGGTCAGATGGGAAGAGGTTAATTAGTAACAAGCTATGGGCCAAAAAGAATAAAAGGCCATTTTTTTTGTTTTTGAATGTATGAGAAAACCTTAACTCAAACACCAGGACCAGCACTTCTGTTTACGTGTAAATTTTCTAAACAATTAAACCTGACCAACCTAGAAGCAATCATCACATCTCTGTACTGACTCCATCCCTATCCCAAAACTTTCCTCACTTCACATAACTCCACCTCTCTTATATATAACCAAAATAGGTTCAGTAGAAACAGTGTTTTCCCCCCCAGTTTATAAAAAATACTCTCAGTTATATTTCTGGTCTACATTTGCCACCTGCTGCCTAGCCCCACTGCTGGAAGTTGTGGGAACTTGTTCTAGGACCTGATTCTTTTTCTGGCTAGCATCTGTAATGGTTCAACCAACCCTTTATTTCAAAGATCTCTTGGTCTCACATCTTTAGGCTCAAGCCAAATCGTTTCAGGAGAGCCAACCCTTTGTAGGACAAAATAAGTACGGATCAGGATCAAGTCTAGCTGCTTGGATACCTGACCTTGGATCAGCCAGTTGAAGAGACTCTCTGTTTCTGACTTGGAAGGGGATTCTGGGAAGGTGACGAAGCAACGCACGGCTTTCAGACTGCAAGTCCTGAGCCTGAGCAAGGAAAGGCCTCGACTTGAGTGGACTTGAGGGTTGACCTGAGATCTGAGGACTTGAGCTTAAGAAGAGGAGGACTGGAGTGAGAAGTTCCCTGAAGAGAACCCTCTTCCTGAGCAGTGATCCTGCCTCACTTCTTTATGGGGCCAAGTAGCATTGACTACAGTAGGGCTCTGAGAGAAACGGTGAAGATCAGGTATTTGCAGGCAAAAAAGAAAAAAAAAGTTTCTGGCACTGAGGATGGAGCCCAGGTGCATTCTATCGCTGAACTATACTCCACCCCTAGCCCTCTTTTGTTTTTATTATTATTTTTTTAAATTTTGAAACAGAGAGCCACTAAGTTATAGAGAGTCTCGCTAAGTTGCTGAAGCTGGCCTCAAACATGCAAGCCTCCTGTCTCAGTTTCCCAGGTACTGGGATTACAGGTGTGCACCACCATGCCCAAATGAAAAAATGTTTTGAGTGTAAGTGACCTCACTCTTGTTCCCCTCCTCCCTGCTTCCCTCTGCCTTAGTTTTCCTTCCTTTTTAAAAAAATTTTAAGTCTTTCTGCCCAGACAGCAATGATTTGAGGAAAGGTGTCCTTTTGCCATTTGGTCTCTTGGACACCTGTTACCTCCCTCTTGGAAAATTTACCTGGTCGCAATGGACACTTCCATTTAGTGAACCACTCCAGATTCCAGCTGAGAAGCAGGCAGTGAGTGTGCCCACGATTGTGAAGGACAGAACTCTTTAAATGTGTTGCTTTTGTCTGATGAGCAAAACAGAAGAAGGAAGGTGGGTGTAGTGGCACGCATTTGTAATCCCAGTACTTGAGTGGCTGAGACTGGAGGATTCGGGTTCATGGACAGCCTCAGCTACTTAGTGAGACCCTCTGCAACTTAGTGAGACCTGTTTCAAAACAAAGAATAAAAATATGACTGGGGATGTAGCTCAGAAATGGAACGCCCCTGGGTTCAATCCCCAGTGCCACATACACACACAAAAGCAAAACAAAACAAACAAACAAACAAATAAAATAACAGAGAAAGGATAAATGACTTGTTTTTCACATGAGGGCAGGGACTGCACCAGCCTTCTTCTTCCTTAGTTCTGAAGGATTAGGAACATATGACTTTGGGTTCAGCCCTATTTACCTGTATGAATCTGCACATGTATTTTAGCCTTTTTATTCCCATATTTCAAGTTTGCTCCAAAACAATGTACCCGGGCTGAAATGAGTGGACTTGGAAATGAGATGTACCTGCTATCAGGTCCTAGCTTTGGGCTTCTGAAAATTTTGCTAGAATTTGAATTCTGTGAAGGGAAAAATATGTTTTTGTTCTGGTATGGATCTTTAGCACCTGCAATAGAATCTGCCACAAAGTCAGTGCACAGTAAATATATGTGAATTAATTGACAGATTTATTCCTTCAAGGGTATTCCTGGACTTCTCCTTCTGCACTTCAGGCAGTCCCTCCACTGACCTTGCCCAGCTGGAAGACAATGAGGAAGGGTGTGTTCTGGCTCCACACCCTCCCTAGCAGGGCAATGTTGCCCTGGTTATGTCCATGGTGGAAGTGAAGAAACACAAGGAGAACAGGACATCCTCTTCTGAGGCTCTTGTGGAGGAGAGCACTCAGCTGGCCCCTTCCCACTCATGTCCCCAGGACATTTGTTATGCAATGATCCCAGAACTAAGGTGAAAGTGGAGGGCCAAAACAGGCATTTGGAATCAAAGAGAAAAGAGCTCAATTCCAGTTTGGTTCCTCACCAGCTCTGGGTTCAAACAAACAAACAATGACAGCAAAAAAATATATATTTATTAACTATACTAGATGGGAGGCACTGTTTTAGGCACCAGGAATAAAGTATGGAGCAACAGAGGCAAGGCTTATATTTTCCTGGGCTTAACATTCTGATGAATAATAGATGATAATAGTTGACATGAATAATTAGAACCATTTCAGATCATAAATGCTGTGAAAGAAATGGCTCACTTAAGGAATTCATACAACAGATATTTACCAGAACCTATGTGTCAGGGACTGTAATAGGTGCTAGGAATACAAAATGTGAAGAAAATATTCCCATAGAATCTTCTTTTTTTATTATTATTCGTGCATTGTAAGCATACATCTTTGTTAGGTACAAATTGAAAACGACATATGTGCCCACATTTCTCATTTGACCCCTTCCCCGAATTCCCACCCCGCTTCCTCGCCCTCCCTCCCTCTCAAGTTCAGTTTAGTGAGTAACCTTGATGTACATTAGGGTGTCCCCCCATCCCGTCTATCCCTTTCGGTTAAATCAACTTCTTTGTTTATCGAGGGTCTCTCCTTGTCCATCTGGAGACCCTCTTATGCCCCATCTTCTCCCTAGCATCCACATATTAGGGAGAACATATGCTTCTTTACTCTTTGTGACTGGCCATAGAATCTTCTTTCCAGGAGGGAAGACAGGCAAGAAAAAATGGATAGATATTATGTTGGGTGGTGTAAGAACTGTAAAGACAAATCAGGTGAGCTGAGTGTGTGTGTGTGTGTGTGTGTGTGTGTGTGTGTTTATGCACATTTATGCATGTCACAGAAGTCAAGGAGGTCAGGGATATTCTCTTTAATAAAGTGAAAGATATGTGAGCAGTGACCTAAGTTCTAAAATCAGTTTTCTGCCAAAAGGGTGGAACATGGGATTTAGCTGTTAGGTTGTAGTGAGGATGAAATGAGGTGCTGAATTTGAATGCGCCTGCCCAGGCACTTGGGACACAGGACACATTTAGGAAGTGAGGGAAATTACTGCTATTGTTATTGGCGTGGCCTGTGGCTCCCGAGATGATCTGTAAAAATGGAGGGAGATTCCATGTTCTTTCCAGGAGAGTCTCAAGGGAAAGTGACTACAGGAAGGGAAGGAGTTGCTCAGGGAAAAGGAGAGAATTGAGGATTTTTCTTTTTTCCACAGTCCCAGTAGCATCTGCTGGAGGCTGAAATCGTAATTAACTCAGACAGGGGAGTGTCCTCATTTCTAGGCTTTTAGACTCAGAATATTGGCGGAGCCAGCAGTGCTGCTGGCTGTGTGCCTCACAGTGTGGGAATGTGGGAGCCAGTGGTTCTTCCAGGTGTGGGGCCCCAGAGCTGCCAGACAAGACAGGCCTCATGGAGGGGGTCTGAAGATGCACTGGATGTCTGGTACTGAGCAAGGGAGGGGCAAGGAGACTGCTCCTACCTTCCACAGCCACTCTGCTCATTTCCTACAACCTGGATCCAGACCAGCTCATTTAATAATTGGCTCAGCAATCCAGAAAAACCACATTATCAGAAGCTATCGGTGAAGAGAAGGTAGACATATGTTACTAAGACTAATGATGAAAAAATTAGTCTGGGCCATGGTGAGAGGCTCTAGCCTAGTAGCAGTCCTCGGAGATCAGGGCTCTGAACACTTTGGCTTTACAGTTGGCATAACAATGCTATTCATTACCTTGATCAAGACTATGCAGTGAACTCATGGTGAACTAGAATATAGAAGGCAGACTCGTGTTTTTCAAACTGAGGTCTGCAAACATCTCAGAAGGGAATATTCTGTCATTCTCTTCCTAGGCAGGGAAACAGAACTAACTTCAAGTATTTAAAATAGGAGATATCTAATAGAAGGAGTGATCTGCATAGATGATCGAGGAGTTGAACCACAATCTAGAATAACATGGTAAGACAGAGGTAAGCAACAGCAGGAAGTTGATGCCAACTCTGGACCAGACCCCAGGGACACCAGGCAGGAAAAGCTACACCTATGGCAGATCTATCCAGAAATAACTAAATCCATGGAGGACACTATAGCTGCTCCAGCAGGCACCTGAACAGAGTAGAAGGAGAAAAAACCCTGTTTTTTTCCCTTTTTGCTTGTTACTCAATTTCCTGCCAGTGCCGGTCATTGCCCAAGCTCAAAAGGAAGCCAGTTGCATGGGTGCCTGGGACATGCGACTGCACAGGGGAAATGCTATCATAAAAAGCAGAGAAAAGGGGAGGGCAAGACATCAATCTGAGGATAAAAAGCCCAGAAGCAATGGTACAATAACCCCCACTTTTTGTTGATCTTAGACTTTTGGTCATAGATTGATCATAGACCTGTGTTAATAGCATAATAATAGTTGCTACTAAGTGCATCAACAGAATCCTTTCAGGCAAGTGCCCCTTTATGTAAACACTACCAGCCCCATCTTGCTGTACAGGTGACTTTCCTCGGTGGCTGCATCAGTACCTGGCCTAACAACAGCTGGATTCTAAAGTTCATAGCTTTAACCCTTTATGCAGAGATAATAAGAAACCCAAGGCCTTTTTCCAACAGGGCTAATTTTATCTGTTGGTAAATATATTAAAACACTAGTTTTCTCGTAAAATACATACTAATGCATTTGTAGAGGAGAATAATCAGTCTCTAAGGCGTATTTTTCATTTTTATTAAGGCACAATTTGCATATAGTAAATTCACCCTGTTAGTACACAGTTCTGTGAGTTTTGACAAAGCTGTTCCACTGGGTAGCAAGCAGTCTGAATGAGGTGCAAAACTTCCACTTCTCCCCTAAACTCTTCTGTGCCTCTTTGTAATCAATCTCTCTTTCTTCCTCAATTCCCTGGCCTCTATTGATCTATTTTCTATCTCTGTGGTTTTGTTCAGTTTCAGAATATTATAAAAATAGAATCATTTAAGTTTGGCTGTTTTCACACTTACCATAAAGCACAGACTCATAAAATTTAAAACATGCAACAGGAAACTTTAGAGATGTTTATTGCTGACTGAACAGATGTTTGGGCAATCACTCTTCCCTATTTCTAGAAATATTTTTGTAAACAAGTTTCAAAAATCTCAGTGACTCAGTTTTCTTATCTGGTAAATGGGAATAGTAATGGTATTAAAGTATTAACCTAATAGCCTTGATGTGAAGATAAAATAAGTTTATGAAAGTAAAAAGTTTAGAATCATGATAAAATATAAGCCTGTTAATATTAGTATAAGTATTGTTATTATTATTACTATCATAATTACTGTTCAGGACAATGATAAGGTCACCATCAAGACTTGTGGGGAAGATGGGTGTGACGGCATAGATCTGTAATCTCAGTATTTGGAAGGTTGAGACAGGAGAACACCTCAGTAACTTAGGGAGGCCCTCAGCAGCTTAGTGAGACCCTGTTTCAAAACAAAAAATAAAACAGGACTGGGGGTGTAGCTCAGAGGTAGAATGCCCCTGGGTTCAACCTCTTGTACCAAAAAATAAAGAAGGAGGAGGAGGAGGAGAAAAGACCCCTGGTAATGGCAGTAAGGGAAAGTGTACAGAGACCGAGCTGGAGTTTTGGACCACTTCTCAGTCAGTATGCCTACCATCTTAGAGATTCCACTTCATTAAGACGAATCTTTCTTTTTCTCCTCAACTATTATGGATGCCTGTTATTTTCTTTTACCAGCACCCTTGATCTCTTCTGGCACCCCCTCCTTCTGGTAATCAATTTTCCTTATAACCGTTTCTCTTGTGTTTCAGAAGGGTGGTCTCTGCCCCACCTCCACCCCTCACTCTAAGGTCAGGCATAAGACCCAACTCCAACCCTCAGAGTTCTGTATGCTTTTGATTATGGGACTTGGTTAAGGAATGGATCCAGGACTCAGGCCAGTCCAGTGAAGATCCTCACTGGAATTTTACTAGAGTACCAAGAACAAGGTGCTTTATTTTGCTTATTTCCCTAAACTGCTGGCTTATGAACCAGGAGCTTATAGCACCAGCCATGTAAGGGTAGACCTCACCTGTGGGTAAAATCAATGTGGAGGGAAGCAAACTTAAAATCAGGTGGTGATCGTGCTATTATTCTTATCCTAATTGCCCTCCTATCCCTATGAATTTTCTATATAATAGACAAAATTAAAAAAATTTAATCACTATGAAAGGAAGATGACCTGTGTTCCAGTGGCATGAACAAATATGTTCTTTTTTTGTGGATCTTTTACTTAAATCAGTTGAAGTTAGAAGTCTTTGGTTAGAACCACAGGTATCCTGATTTACAGATCTTTGAGTTGTGGATAATAGTACCAAATTATGTAGATTAATTGAAAAACATCTGAGCATATCCTAAAACATTTTATAATCCGTAATAAATGGTAACTATTTGAAACAGTGGAGGAAAAGCTTGGGTAGTTCTATACCAGGGACTGAGAGCATTTTGTACATCTCTGAAGCCATGCAGTGGTCAGGGAGTCAGGAATCACATCTCATCCTCCCCGCAGTGACCAGCTAAGATGCTGTTAGGGTTTTACAGGCCCTTTAGGTATAAATGGGCATCTGCATCTTTTCCCTCTCACCGTGGCATTCAAGAATCTTTCATGTCACATGAAGCAGTTAGATAGAGCAGAGATCTTAGCTGAATCAGATGCAATAGTTAGTAGTGCGGTTTGGTGTTTCACTGGTGTGCTCTGAATCCCCCTTTCCCAGAGGCTTCAGAACATAGCAAGAGATCTTCTGTCTCACTTCAGGACCACTGTTTGGTTAAAATAGAAAAAGAGATGTACAAGTACTTTGAAAAGAGTAAAACAACCTCCCGAGTGAGTTACTTCCACATATTTGTATATTGAAAGGTATCTAAGTCGGGTGCGGAGACACACACCTGTTGTCCCATTGCTTGGGAGGTGAGAGAGGAGGATCACAGGTTCCAGGCCAGTGTGTGGTGACTTAATGAGACCCTGTTTCAAAATAAAAAAGGGCTGGAGGTGCAGCTCAGAAGTAGAATGACCCTGGGTTGGATTCTTAGTACTCCCCCACATACATACCCCCCCCACACACATACACAACAGTATCTAATTGATAGGGTTTGGAGAAGTGTTCTTTAAAGGCTCATGTGTTAAATGCTTGGTCCCTAGGGTAGCATTACATAGGGATGGTGGAAACTTTAGGAGATGGGGCCTACTGGGAGCTCCTTAGGTCACTTGAGGCATATCCTCATAGGGCAGGATGGGACCCCATTCTCTTTTCCTTCTCTTTGCTCCCGGACCCAGGAAGTAAGTGGTTTTGTTTGGCCATGTGCTCCCTGCATGACATGCTGCCTCATCAGAGGTCCAAAGCAATGGAGTCCCCTGATGCTGGATAGAAACCTACAAGACTGTGAGGCAAAATAAACTTTTTTTCTACAAGTCAATTATCAAGTATTTTTGTTGCAGAAATTGGAAGCAGACTAACATACTAACTTTACAATGCAAATGTCTTGAACACAAGGATCAAGTCTTTTATAAATTAAGACTTTACTTTTGTTAAATCACACCCTAGTTAAAATCACACTATAGGACTATATATGCTTTTCTTCCCTATTTCCACACCTTTAAAATAGAGGTCTTTGAGCTCGGCGTGATGGAGCACACCTGTAATCCCAGTACTTGGGAGGCTGAAGCAGGAGGAGTGCAGGTTCAAGGGTGGCCTCAGCAAGTAGTGAGATGCTTCATCAACCTAGTGAGACTCTGATTCAAAAATAAAAATGAAATGTGGCTGATGGTGTCACTTGGAGGTAAAATGCACCTGGGTTCGATCCCCAGCACCAAAATAAATAAATAAATATAAAATAAATAAATAGATAAACAAAGCTTTTGTAGCCTCTTCTTTCAAGACATGGAGTTGGCCCAGTGCAGTGGGCACATGCCTGTAATCCCAGTACCTGTGAGGTTGAAACAGGAGGATCCCAGATTTGAGGCCAGCCTCAGCAACTCATCAATACTGGCAGAAATTTTTAAAGATCTGTTTCAAAATTAAAAATTAAAAAGGCTGAGGATGTAGCTTGGAGGTTGAATGCTCCTGGGTTAAATCCTCAGTAACACACACACACACACACACACACACACACACACACACACAATATGGAGTTACTGCTATTATCTCTTGGATTTAGGATGTCCTTATGAGTTACTTTGGCCAATAGTGAGTATTAGAAGCAATGTGATCCCGTTCTGAGCCTAAACATCAAGAGACATTGCAGCTACTGTCCCATCTTGGACTCTTTGAGTCACCATTCAGAAGTCTAAGCTAGTCTGCTGGAGGCTGAGAGCCCACTAAGATGAGTACTATCAGCTGAGCCCAACCTCGGCCAGGCAGCTCCCAGCCACGGGCCACAATATCCAGCTGATTCCAGCCAAGACCCAAAGACACACTTGACTGAGCTCAGCCCAACTTGACAATTCACAGTGAGATGAGTTAAATAAAAGATGCTGTTTCAGTTTCTAAGTCTTGAAAAGGTTTGTTACACAGTGACCAGATGGTCAGCAGATTGGAGTCATATCAATCACATAGTGCGCTTTCCAAGGGCACTGTTCTGAGCACTAGCTCTGCCACTTCTTCTCATGGGGCCTTGTAAGTCTCTCTCCACCTTTTAATTTGGACTAATAGTCCACCTTAGCTCACGTGATTCTGAGGATTCAATAAGATAAAATCAATGCTGGGGATGGGCTGTGTGAGTCATGTTAGAGTTGGTGACCTTCGAGCTTCCTTGCAAACCTGAGGTTTTATGTGGACTGTATAAATGTAGGTTATTAGTATGATCATTACGCACAGAGCAGACACATAATCAATATTGATGACGCTATTGGAATAAAATTTCCAAGACTTGAAAGTGAAAAGAAATAATCCTGTTGGGGCCTAGGCGCTGTTTGGACCCGCATTCTGAAAGACATTTAGAAAAGAGTCGTGATAAGGAGATAAAGCCAACCAGCCCACACTTAGACACAAAAACTCACACGGTCCTTGAATCCTGTTGCATTTGGAGAATAACTAGGAGGATAAAGGATAAAGAAGGAAGCCTGGGGCAGTTTCTGACTCTCTGCTCCTGAATGTCTTTGAGCATAAGGTAGGGCTGAGATTTTCTAGGGTCACTCTGAACTGAGGACTAGAGAAATGCTATAGGAACTAGTAAATAGTCGAGCCCCAGAGGAAATCCTGCCCAATTACTGACAAGGCAGCTTCTTTGTAGGATATGTAACCTGTCTCAACACAGGTGTTGATTTGGCCCTAGTGAGCTATCTGTGCTGTGAAGGGATGTGCCATCCTAGGAAAGAGGAAGGACCCAACATTTGGAGTACCTGAGCAATTATTTCTGATGGACTTTGCTAACCCAAGTAAAAATGGCTTCTATCTTCCTTCTGGCTACTGTAACAAAGGACCACTGAATAGATGGCTTATAGACCACAAACATTTATTAGTCACAGTTCTAACAGCTGATCTGGTTCTAAGATCAGGGTGCCGGCATGGTCAGGTCCCAGGAGGGCTCTTTTCTGAACTGCAGACTGCTAATTCTCAGTGTCTCCTCACATGGAGGAAAGAAGGAGACAGTTCTCTGGGGTCCCTTTTATAGAAGCACTAATCTCAGTTATGAGGATGCCACCCTTATGACCTAATTACCTCCCAAAGGCCCCACTTCTTAATATCATCATCTTAAGGTTAGTATTTCAACATTTGAATTTTAGGGGGACAATAACATTCAGTCCAGAATAGCTGGAAACTCAGAAGAGACCAGCTGAGTCTTATGACACCTAATAATCCCTGAAGAAAACATTAATTCATTCATACATCATTTATTCATTCCTTCATTCCCAATGTGAAGATGATAGCATATATAAATGTGAATAGTGGATGATAAGAGCATGGGTCCTGGGACTTAAACATCTTGAATCAGAATTTCAGTTTTTCCAAGTAGTAGCATTGTGATTTAAGGCCTGTCTGAGCCTGTTCCCTATTTATAAAATAGGAATAATAACGATATGTGAAAACCATGTCGAATCATGTAAGTATCTAAGGACTCAACAGATGTTACTTGCTGTTACTGTATACAGAGATTCTGCTAGCTGTCAGGTTCCATGGCAAGAGATGGACAGGCTGTGAACAATAATGTGAAATGACCCTATCTTCATAAAGTTCACATGATTTAGAAAAAGAATGTTCATGAGCAAATGAATGACTGAACAACTAATTAGAGATTTCTAGGAGGGCACTGAAGGAAAACAAATGGGAAGAAAGGATAGAACAGGACTGAGGGTGGGGACGGCTTAACTAGAGGGAAGGGCCACCACAGTCTTTAGCTGAGGCCTGATTCAGAGAAAGAAAAGTTCAAGACAGAGGGAAGAGCCAGTGCAGAGGCCCCCAAGGCCCAGATGAGGTCCACATTTAAAAAGTAAAGAACAAAAACTGCATAAATGGAGTTTAGTGCAAGGAGAGCAGAATAGTCATGGAGCAGTGCCAAGGAGTGAGTAGGGCATTGTGCATGTAGTCCAAGGTCAAGAGGTCAGCATCTGGTGAGGGCCTTATTGCTGTACCAGCCCATGGCAGAAGACAGAAAGACAAGAGAGTATGTGAGAAAGAGAAGGGAAGGGAGATGAAGTCATTCTTTGACCAGGAACTCATTCTGTGATGACGAGTCCACTTCCATGATAACAGCATTAATCCATGAATACAGGCAGGGCCCTCATGACCCGTTCACCTCTTAAAGGCCCCACCTCTCAACACACTAGTACTGGGACTTCAATTTCCAACACATGAACTCTGGACAGAAATACAAGAGAGTATGTGAGAGTCTGTGAGACCCTCCCTCACACCATGGCAGTCAATGCAGAGAGACTTCTGTGGACCAACTACAATGATCACAGCTCATTTTTGTTTCCCCTTGCCCATTCCTATGGTTCACACAACCAAAAGCCTTTACATACTGGGCATATATGAAAGAAATAAATGTCGGCAGTAGCCTGATATAGCTTGGTATATTGCTTTTCAAGTAGTTGTGGACAAGATGTTAGAATATTCCTCTAAATCATGACTAGCCTGTATGGGGCAAACAAAAGAAATAGTCTTGCAACTCAAGGTATTATCCTAAGAGGGTACATATAGCATGAATCATTGCAATCACAGATTCTGAACTGAGTGTGTGACTTCTGTTGTGACCTTCCCAGTCCATCAGAGTAAAATCAGCTTCATTTTGGCTTTCTACTTCTGAAGCTGTTGCATCAGATGCGGGGATGCTCATCACCTTCTAAGACCCAAACAGAAGAGAAGCATTCCAATGATTTTTGTTTCAAGTACTCCATTCTGCTCTGGGAGACTGGTTTAAAAATTCAGAATGTTATTTTCCTATAGATGAGTCCCACTCACCAGTACAAACTTATCTTTGATTCATGATAGTGCTTTGGCTATAACACACTCGGTATCTAGTATAATCCTGGCTTTGGTCAATTCCAAAGAAAGAAAAAAAGTCTCCAAATAAAGATTCCCAATAATTTGCTTCATCTTTCTAATGTCAACGTTAGGTATTATCTTATCACCATATTTAGTCTAAGATGATTTGAAAAATGAGCTGAGTTCTAATTGAAACAAAATGGCTCTGGTGGTCTTTAATATTGGCATTCTATATCAGTGGTCTTTAACAGCAATAAGGAGAGATGGTGCATTTCAAAGACACTAGAAATAAGGAACTAAGAATATTATTTATTTCATCTAGCATCCCTATTTTCCAACAGAATTCCCAATGGCTTCTAACACTACAAGCAACACCACAAAGTGCCATGAATTAAAACTAGATGAAAGCTAATAGAAAAGCATAACAGAGAGTGTGCAATAGAACTCAGTATGAGGTTACAAGGCAACCAACATCACATGCAATCCAGAAATGGGTGAGGCAAAAATTTAACTTTGAGCTTCCTAAGGAAAGTTTCAATATTTTTCTATTACTCATGATGACCATGAAATAAAAAATCTGCTTTTTCAGAAGTAAAAATGTTCTTGGCTCAAGGATCAGAGAGCATTTATCTCTGAGGTCCTCTTTATAAGAGATGTTTGTACTCTCAAGCACAATCTTCATGATAACATTTTAAACATTTTGTTGGTGCATAATAATTACACATATAGTAGGTTTCCTTGTGGCATATTTGCACATGCATATATATTTGTTTTTTGTTGTTGTTGTTTTTATTTTTATTTTTTATTTATTTTTTATATTTTTGCGGTACTAGGGATTGAACTCAGGGGCGTTCTACCTCCGAGCTACACCCCCAGCCCTATTTTTTATTCTTTATTTCGAAACCAGGTCTCACTAAGTTGCGGAGTGCCTCACTAGGTAGCTGAGGCTGGTGGCAAACCCGGATCCTCCGGCCTCAGCCTCCCAAATGCTGGGATTACAAGCGTGCGCCACCATGCCCGATTTTGTTTGTTTTTAATAACAATTCTTAATAGAGTCTGAAGTTATCTTGCCAAAGCAAAATCTTGGTTTAAAAAAAAAAGCAATTTTGCAGGAAACTGTACAAAATATTTTAAATTCCTAGTAATTTAGCACTTCACTTTGCCCACATATATAGTTTGAAATTCCCAAAATCGTAAGTGGTATTTTTAAAGCCACCTGTGTATTGGGTTTTTCTTAATTGGTGTTTGGACAAATATTGAATTGGGTTTAAAAGTATAACCAGTGGCATTTTAAAAATTATTGCAGCTCCTTTTGTTATAAGTGGAAAACACACTGCTATGTTTTAAAAGACCGATGTCCTGAGTGGGAGTATATGGGTGTTATCATTCTTATGTGGATGCAGAGACTCACAGCTACCTAACAAGAATGCATTCCTGAGGTGTAAGGGATTATCTAGGGAATGGGGCAGGATTATCTTAGTTACAGCTGAGAAATATGAGAAAGTCCTCAGATTCTACTTTGTATAGAGAAAGTAAAATCATGGTGACCTGAAATATCTTTAAGGCAGATGTTATCAATACCAGATTCCAACAACATAGAATTTAAAGCCTTCAGAAATCATCTCTATCTGATGAGCTCTGAGTAAAAGATTCAAAGGAAGTATCAATAAAGTAACTAGTTTGTTATCTGTTATTGATAACTGAGAAAAGATACGGTTGGATATGAAGATAAGTAGAAATCACAAAAAGAATGGTACAAGAAAAGTTTTTTAAGCTACAGAATGAAAAAGGTATAGGAACCTGTTTTCATGGTCTTTCTTTGAAGTAAGGGGTGAGGATCTTCACTGAGCTGACTGCTGAAAAGAAAGAGGATAAGCTAATACTGGGCTTTGGGAGGTGTAAAGATTATTTAAAGTCAGAGATATTTACTAAGGAGATGAAATAAGGAGCATTGAATCACAGTGGTTATCCTCTGCAAGGTTTTGTGATGTTCACAATCAGAAAAATTGAATACTCCAAGTTATCCAAATTTAAGAACTGGTTAGAATGCAGGGTGGGGGCATGTCTAAGGCATGAAAAAACATATATAGCTATAAAAGATAGTATGGACATATCTTACCACGTAATGAGAGTAGGAGAGAAGACACATGAAATAGAGGAGACGGAAAGGACAATTGGGGACAGCTCTAGGAACTGAACATCTTATAACCATGAACAGACTGGTGGGAAAGAGGTTGTAAATAGGAGAGTTATAGCTAGAAACTTAGAACTCAAAACCAATGAGTCTATTTGGGAAATTCTAATGAATAAATGAGCTAATTCATTCTAAACTAAAATGGTTAATCATTCCAAGTTATTCATTATAATGGTACTCAGAATGAAGATGATGCTGATGTTAGTAATGATGGTGAGGATGGTGGGGTAATGATAATGATGGTAGTGGAGATGAGTCTGATATGACAATGGTAATGGCGGTGATGGTGATGATTATGATGATGGTTATGATGGTGATGATGTCGGTAGTAATGGTGATGGCAATGGTGGTGGTGGTGGTGAAGATGGTGATGTCATTAGTTATGGTGGTGGTTATAATGGTGATGGTGGTGATGGTGATGTTGGTGTTGGTGGTGATCATGATGGTGATGGTGGTGGTTGTGATGATGATGGTGGTGGTAATGATTGTGATGGTTTTGGTGGTTCTTCATTTTCTGGCAATTGGAAAGAAGACAAAATTTTCTTAATCATTGTCTTGCTCCCATATTCTTATATTTTCCCTTTCTCCTTATAATAGTCTTTCTCATCCTGCTTGACTATCTGGAGTATGCCTTTCCACAGCTCCTCTTTCTATCTTTATTGTTACTTCCTAGTCTAATACACCAAAAATTCTTACCTGAATGACTGCCACAACTGATCTCTCTGCCTCTAATCTTGACCCTTCTTTCAACTTTGAGCCAAGAACCAAATCCACTTTCCATATGGCAGTGGCTGAATGATCATTCTAAAGTATAAATCATATCTTGTTATTTCTGGGCCTGAAAACTTTTACCTAGGAAAAAACAAAAAAGCCCCCCAAATAACTGCTTATCACAGCCTACAAGGTTTTTCCAGATGTGGCCCCTGTTCAGCCATGCATTTTATACCACTCTGCCCTCTGACCACTTAGCTTCAGCTACACCATTACTCTTCAGATTTCTGAACAATTCAAGATCTCATAATCCCAGAGACCTTTCAAAATAGCAAATCTGCCCATTCTTTTCACTGTTGTAACCCCAGAGCTTGGTGTATCACATGGTCGCTGCTAATATATATGTGTCGAATGAATGAACAGAGATGAAGTGAATACTTCTCCTTTCCCTATCGCCAATATGTCTCATAGGCATCTCTATTATTGTTTTTTTGACAGAAGATTATAATTTCATATCTATTGTTTCCATTAAAATATGAGTGTCTTTGAGGCTGAGACCACATCAGATTTATTTCCACTTTCTCAGAGAGGAAGACACTGTCAGGAAAATAGCATCTCCCTACAAATACATGAAAAAAAAAAAAAAAAAAAAAAAAGAATGAATGTCACTATAGCTATGAGATCAACAGCCTGTAAGATCAGAGTGTCACATGGAGGATAAGGTGTGCCCTTGTTAAGAATGACAACAAGCAAACAACTAGAAATGTAGGCAATATAATAATGGAAAAGAACTTTTATTATAGACTGGACGGATCTGCTTGTTTTTACCTCAGGATGGTCCACTCTCTTGTTTTCTTTGAAAACATACTGTGTATACTCTTCAGTTTGTTTGAATCTTTCCCTTCCATATTTTTCTCTCTGAAACCAAGGGACAGGCAGAGAAATGACATTTTCTTTGCCCAGATCAATTTGAAGTCCTCAGCAGGAGCTCACATTAATCACCTTCTTAGGGGCTCACTCTTTCTGTTGTACAGAAAGACTATTATTAAAGGCAAAGAGGCTAGGAACTCCATTGATTCCCTCCACATCATATAGGAATATGCCCCCTTTATCTAACCAAAGAGGTGCACTGTCAAATAGCCCTGTATTCAACCCCTTGTACTTTGAATTAACTACATGTGGCTCCTTTGACCCAGGACAACAAAAGCATGCAAATCTGTCCACCAGCTCAGGGAACAGATAAAGGCAAGGTGGGCCATTCATTCTCCCACGTGGGCTAATTAGCTTTCCTGTATTCAATGAACCAGAGCAGCCCCCATGACTGAGTGTCTACTATGAGGAAGCCTTGTGATAATCATAGAGAAGGAAGAGATGAGCGGCTGTGGTCTTTTCCTTGGGGAATGTAACTGTATATACTGGAGAGATAGAGAGATGAATAAACCATCATAAGCAAAAAGTGTTACAGGCTCTGACAGAAGACATACAAGAGAATTTGGAATGACTAAAGAGGGAGATTACTGGTGCCAGGAAAAGCTTCCCAAGGAGAGTATCATTTGCATTAGGACAAGAAAGATGAGTAGTTTTCCAAGTAGCCAGAGAGGAAAGAGCCTGCTGGGAAGGAGAACTTGTCTTGCATTACAAATATGGGAAAAGACTGACCACCTAGAACTAATCCCTTCCTGGGATAGGGTCAATCCTTTAGATGTTCAAAGGCGCCCAGAGCAGTCTGAGAAGCTGCTAAGGGAAGCAAGGAGCATTGCAGGGAAGCCTTGTCCATCAAGCAACCTGCTGAGGCTGAGGTTGCCCTTCAAGGATTGATATACAGGTTGAGCATCCTATATATGAGGTGTTTGGGACCTGAAGTGTTTCAGATTTCTTGAGATTGGGAATATTTACATATACGTATCAAGATATCTTGGAAATGAGACCCAAGTCTAAACACAAAAATTCATTTTGTTTCATACACATAACCTGAAGATAATTTTACATGGCACTTTTAATCATTCTATGCATGGAAATAAAAGTTTTGTCATTGTCATTTTTCAAGAAATGTCATTGTTTGCAAATGACACATCAACCTTCTACCTCAAGGATCTATTCCGACACAGTTTTCTACTATGGAGAACAGAAGTGGGAAGAGTGGCTAAACTTAAAGCTAATTATGCAGTTTCTTTTGTTGAACGCCAACCTACACTATCTTACCTCTCCTCTGCCATACAACTTTCACCTGACCTCTGATTCAGTAAAAGAATGCATTCCAAAACAGAATTTGGAGAAATAATGTCCAAAATGGAAAATAAAATTCTCAAGGAAGGGAGGATTTAGGCATTTGATAGTATGTGTGATGTCAGTCTACTATTTAGATTTTTGTAAGTTGTTAGTTGAGTAATTTCTGACATGTTGTCTAGCTACATGGTCTGATTGACACTAATCCAAATTAAGAAGTATTGCAAATTTTAAAAATGCAATGAATTTTAAAGATTTAGTAAAAAAATATAAAATACCTAAAAAAATGTTATGTTGATTTTATGTTGAATTGATGAGATTTTTTTATATTTGGATTAAACAAACTATTATTAAAATTTTTACCTATATCTTTTTAATTTCTTAAATGTGTCTACTACATTTTTTTGGTACTGAGGATTGAATCCAGGGGTGTTCTACTACTGAGTTACATCCCCAGCCCTTTTTATTCTTTGAGACAGAATCTTGCTAAGTGGCCTAGGCTGGCCTTGAACTTATGATTTTCTGTGTCAGTCTCCCAAGTACTGGGATTATAAGTGTGTGTCACCTTGCATGGCCTACTAGAATATTTGACAATAAATATGAGGCTTACATTATATTTTTTTGGGAAGTAATCCATTTAGCTATCTGTGAGGTACGATGCTTTAAGCTACTAAATTTGTGGTAATTTGTACAACAATAGAAAATTAATGAATGCTCCCATAGGATTTTTGTACAATATGATATTGACAAGCCTGCGTGAAAATATGGGGTGTCTGATAATTCACTTAAACACAAGCAGACTTCTGTAGCTTTATTGATTGATAGAACAATACCACATACCTTGCTGTCTTTCTCTAAGAGCCTTGGAACATGGCCAGGTTGGGAGGGATCTCCCAAACAATAGTCAGCCTCAACCAGCACTCATAAGAGCAAATGAGCCAACAGGTGCTTTCTAGGCTTGGCCTTGGAGTCTTGCAGGTGAGGTTATAAATAGCATGATGCCAAGATGGCAGAAAACTCATAGTGGAAGGGCATGGTTGAGGAAAGCTGTTCATCTCCTAGCAGCCAGGAATCAGAGTGAAGAAAAAGGGCCTGTGAGAAAATATCACAACCCGCCCCCCACCCCCAGGTCATGCCTTCAGTGACATACTTCCTCCAGCTGGGTTCTACATGCCAGTAATCCATTTAGCTATTAATGGATTGACCTACGAAATGGATTAATCTGCTGATAAGGTCTGAGCCTTATGGCTTGATCAAATCATGGTCCCGTAGCCCCACCTCTGAACCTCACTGCATTGGGGAACATACCTTCAAAACATGAACTTTTGGGGAATATCCCAAATCTAAACCATACCCTCTGGAAGACAGAGGTGAAAAAGAAAACAATGTGGGAGAAGTTGAGCCAAGATCTACAGGGAGAAATGTTCCTGATGATATCATTTGGACACCTAGATTGAGACGTATCTGAATGAAGGAAATTGTTACATGCATCAATACAATTTATTCTATGTTTAAACTAATTTGAATTATATTTTACCACTTGCAAATGGAAGAGTCTGACAAATACACATCATAATCTGGCCCCCTCCTTGCTTTTTATCCTTACCTCTCGCCATCTCCCACTTTGCACTTTATCACTTTATTTGGACCCAATTCTTCATTTCTTTTGGAACAGGCCACTTTTATGCCTCCATTCCTATGCACATACATTTTTTTTATTTCCTTACACAATTCTATCTTTCTTATCAGAAATTTGACTCTAAGAGAAGAAAATTGTCTTTCTACATGTTTTTATCCGGTTGTGTATTCTATTATTTATTTAATGACATAGTTGATGCCTCCTCTGTGAGAAGCACTGTGCAGGGTGGTAGATAGCACTGCTGATGATTGAGACAGACTTTTTCTGCTTTAATGTAAATAAATTCAAGCAAGAAAATTACCAAAATATCACTGATTATTTTTTTCCATTGTAGGTTTGGTTTCTTCTTAGAAATTGATATATGAACATATGTATAAGTTTAAAAATCAAATGAGTAAGTGAAACAATGACATTAGGAATAAACTACCAACATCTCAAATTTTCTTTTAAAAGGAAGATTTATTTTAGATGTCTAAAGAAATCTGTCATCCCCTCAACCCTTGCCCCATACCTGGTCCTTCTGCCTGGATGTGCTACATTTTTGTCTTTCTGTGAAATGTGGCAAGATAACAGCCAATCTGCATTTGCAAACCAAATTGCCACTCCTTAACAAATACAAAGATTTTTCTGGTGGTCTTAGTTTATTATTTGTTTGAAAGTCACTGTGGTCAATATCTGAGAACTTAATCATCCATAAAAGGATCCATCAAATTCTCTGAATGGCAAAAATGTAACTAGCCCTTACTATCGCTAAAATCCTGACTGAATTGGCTATTGATTGCCTGGCATATACTTTGGAACATTTGATCCAATTGTAGATATTTTTCGTGAGCTTCACTGATTTTCTCATGTCAGGTACCTCCCTGCACTCTTTAAAATCCAGACTCAGAAGCCTGACTGTAAGCCTTTGGCTGAAAAACTAACATGGTATTTAAAAAGTAAAAGACTTTGGTCTCCTTTGTCCAACAAAGTTCAAATTTCCCCTACAGCAATAAACACCTTATCTGAGAAGTATGCAGTATGGGCTAAAGTCTTCAACCATGAAATTATATGACTCTACCTTGACCCCTGGTTTTCTCCAGTGAATCACACACATAGAATACAAACAGCAGCTCTGGGCTGTTTCTCTGATCCAGCTGGTGAATGTTGTAAATCTTGAGGAATGTGGACTTCCATACAAAGATATTCAGGTAATGGGGACATCTTTATCTGTCCTTCCTTAACCTGACCAAGACTGAGTAGCCCCAGGCACTCAAGCTACCTAATGAATGTGTCTGACCACCTTTTTGTCCAGGCCTCCAGCAGGAAGAGACAGGCTGCTTCTTCATGTGAAAACCATGGTTTTATCATGGTGATAAAGAGAA
Organism: Graphiurus murinus; assembly: GCA_004027655.1. Lineage (NCBI taxonomy): Eukaryota > Metazoa > Chordata > Mammalia > Rodentia > Gliridae > Graphiurus > Graphiurus murinus. The sequence continues at coordinate 18,971 of PVLC010001594.1, read as the reverse complement.
AGGAGCACTGATAAAATACCGGGTTGACGCAGGATTCTGCCTGCCTTGGTCTGATTTTTACTGTTAGTTTGATGCCTCAGTACTACAAGTATGTACCATGCACCAAGAGGATCAGAATCCCATGGAGATTACAGATGCAGAAGGCACCAGAACCTTCACCATCACCAGTCTCCAGGTGATTCTGGTGCCTACTAATGTCTGAGAAATACTGGTAATAATGAGTCTCTATTATTCTTATTCTCATATCTCTCATCCTATTCTGATGATCATACCCTGAGTTCATGGAGTTCATGCCTGTTGGAAAGCTAATACACTCTACCTTCCAGTCCATGGGTGAAGAAATCTGTTTATCCCATTCTATGATGATAGTGATTGGTTGAGGGATAGGCTTGTGATTAATTGGGGGTAGAGGCATTCAGGCCCATGAGAATTGTTTGAATTATTGGGGGAATGATGTCTTCTTTACTTTTAGACTTGGACTTGGAAAGATGTGAACTTGGAACTGCCAAGGGCCACCTTGTAAAGTCTGACCATGAATCTACAGTCAGAAATTAAAGTCAAGAAATGAGTAACAATAAATATTCATGCTATATTCTGATCCCATGAATTAAGTGTTGGCTGAACCTCACCTCTATATTGATGTAGGGTAGAAGAAATAAGTAGAAATAAGACAGGTAAGAAGGAGAAATATAACTTGGGTAGAAGAATCTGGTGCTAAAATTCCTCAACATTTGCTTCCTAAGGAAGTTCTCTTTCCCAAGTCTGTCTCTCCAAAATTCCTGGGAAATATGTAGATCTCAGAGTTAACCAAAAGAAACAGATAAGCTATCCTGAAAAACTTATAATCTAGGGGACTCTCCATCTTATTTATTGATCAGATAATGGAGACTTCAATCACCTGGAGGACCCTAAGGATGACAAGACCACCAGACCACCAGAAACTGCCTTGAAACTACGAAACTGAGGTAATCCTCACATACCTTCTTATATCCTCCATTCAGCATATTTCCTTTCAAAGAAGAGCCTCCCCCAAATTGCATCTTCCTCTTGAGATAGTCCACACTCTCCTTTGAATGTGTATTTCCTACTTTACTAAATAAACTTTTATTTGTGTCTGTGACTGGTGCATGCAGAAATTATTTTTCATCACCTAAGCCAAAGACTCTACCAGTCCTGAGTTGAGTTTTCCTCTTTGGAAACTCCTCAGGTTCCTCACAAAATCAACCTTTGCTTGCCTCATGACCATATCATTAGTTCAAAACAAATTCTTCTAAGCTCTCTGTAATTGTTTATGGGTGTCTGGAATTGCAGTATTAGGCTAAAAGTTCAGATAAAAGATAAGATTGCAGTTTCAGGTTCAAAGTCTGGGGACTCGGGCAGAATTTCTAGGTTTCAGTGTGGAAACAGTCTTTCTTCACAGTCTTTATTCTTAGCACCTTCAGCTGATGGAGTGATACCAAGCCACATGAGGAGGGTAATATGCTTTGATTTAAGTCAACTGATTGTAAATGCCAATCACATCTAAATAAATATCTTCAGAGAAACTTGCAGTCTATTGTTGGACCAAGTAACTGGTTACTATAGTCTGGACAAGCAGATACGTAAAATCAACCACCACAGTTGTGTTTTCTGAGCCTTGCCTTTAAGATGTTAGGAAGTGAGAATAGAAATCCAAGCCGGGCGTGGTGGCGCACGCTTGTAATCCCAGCATTCGGGAGGCTGAGACCGGAGGATCCGGGTTCGCGGCCAGCCTCAGCTACCTAGTGAGGCACTCCGCAACTTAGTGAGACCCGGTTTCAAAATAAAGAATAAAAAATAGGGCTGGGGGTATAGCTCGGAGGTAGAATGCCCCTGAGTTCAGTCCCCAGTAC